>CM065393.1:5847500-6065000 GCA_033060915.1 Euryodendron excelsum | reverse complement strand
AGGTTAGACACTTAATGTAGATAGCGCAGATTCAACCATTTACTTTTTTAAAGCCACCTCACCCCCCTCCCAAAAAACAAAAAAAACAAACAAACAAACAAACAAACAAGCAAGCAAGCAAAAAAGTGCAGCAAACTTAATTGGATTTAATTCACTCAAGACTTGAAACAATTTCTTCCAACAGATTATATTTCTATGAGCACCTCCATTTTCGAGGACAAAGCATTGAAATCTAATATTTACAACCCAATGACTTTAACCATGTGATATGTCACAATTGATGATAATTTTTGCTTTCACTTTCCAGTTTCCAACAATCAATGATGATAATTTTCACAGCAAATTCCTAGTTCCCAACAATCAAGACCCAGAGAACAAACGAGTGAACTATGTACACTGAAGGTTATTCTGTTGGGACCATATTTACACGAAAGGTGGTGTCCGCTTGTTGGACCATATGTCAAAACTAATACGGATGTTGCCACGGTTGGGAATCCAGGCAGAGCAGGTACAGATGGATTGATTAAAGACACCAATGGGATGTGGTTGGTTGGTTTTGTCCAGAACATAGGTTGAACACTTGCGGCCAAGTTATGGGGTATATGGAAGGGTCTTCTTTTGGCATGGAAGCAGGGGTTCAGGCTTGTGAAGCTAGAAACGGATTCCATGAAAACCATGGAGCTCATCTATGTCACCTGGACTCTTCTAAATCTATGAAATACCTGTGTTAGACACTCGACACTCAGATAAGGGTATGGAATATGTGTCGACATGGCTACTTGGACATGCATCTAATAAATATGTTTAGGTAATTGAGTTTACTATAGAACTAAGCATAGGACTTCCATTTTGTTCATGAAATGCTAATTTTTTTAGTTTGTAACTATTTTACCTTAGAAAAGCAAAATAGGCATTTAAGGAATATGAAATCTAACTGTGTCTGAATGTCCTTGGACATGAGAATCAGATAAATCGGACACTTGGACACGTATCCGCACCCGACACCCGTACCCGAGTCCAAATAACATAGGAGCCCATACACCAATCGACAGGGGATCACTTGGGTTCAAATTTGATTATCAGGATCAAGAAGCTAGTGAACCGTGATTGGGACTGTGAGCTGCAGCATGTGGGACGATGAGTAAATGGCTACGCAGATGAACTTGCGCATAAAGGGCTGAATGCTTCAGATAGCATACAAATCTAGCTCAACCTCCTAGTTGTGTGCTTCATTGTCTGTTCTAGGACACATCCAATTGGGGTGTCTTGAGGTACAAAACATAATGTTGTAGTTTTTCTTTTTGGCTTCGGCCTCTCACATACTCGCCCCCAAAAAAAAAAAAGAAAATTATTCAGTTTACTCAGAAAATAAATGCAGAAACCAAAGTGTCTAACCTGTCTGCAATCCCTGTAGAACAGTCCCTCGTGTCATACCAATACCCCATCCACCCTCTTGAGCAGGCTGTTCCACGGCAACTGATACTGCAACAACCTCCCCTTTCTCAACATGAGCGCTACAAGCCAATACACCAGGAATATATACCTACATATGAACTACCATAAGAAAACAGAAGAAAGACTATGCTTTACTACTTGTCAGGTTCACACGGGGAAATCAGAAAATGTAGCCCCAACAAAAAGATCCGACTACATTCCACAAATATATCATATTGGTGCATTGCTTCCAGACAAAAGTACCAGTGTACCACATTCCCCAAAACCCCAAGAAATGTATACCTACGCAATACATCTAGAAGAAATAAACAAACGCACTAACAAATAATTAGAGGTAAAACTAGTGGTCAAATATGAAATTTCATCCTTTTTTTCTCATTCATAAAACCTGTAATATTATGAGAACTCTAAAATTATTCATCACTAGACCCCTGGTGGTTTTGTGTGTAATAAAAATATAAGAATAAATATTTATACAGATAGAAGTTTAGGAAGGAGAATATTTATTTATGTGGGAGAAATTAATCAAAAGCTAAAAGTAAGGGTTTGAGATTTTGGAGTATATTGTGACCTATATTTTAATTTTCCAGCATTAGTAATTTTATTTTGGGGCAAAAATATAAATAAGATTGGATTCGAATGCAAGTAAAATTAAAACATTAGGTAAAACTTATTATTTCTAGAAACTTTGGGCAATGAAATGTAAATACCCAAACAATAGTAATGAGGTGTCAACCCCACGTTTCTCTTCCAATGTGGTGTTAACATATAATAACTCCCTAACATGCATTTAACATGCATGCACCTACCATGTGGCCAAGTTTTGTACAATGTAAATCAACTAACCATGAAAAGGACACCCAACAAAGGAGAGAGAGTTTGGGAGTCAACCAAGAGGTAAAGGAAGGAGAGAAGAGGAAAAGAAAAAAGAATAAAAGAAAGAGAAAAAGAGAAGAGGGAATGTTTGTTCTGCCAAAGAAAAAGGAAAAGAAAGGGAAAAAAATAGTGGGAAAACTCTACCACTTGGCTTGAATTTATGTAAGTGGGTTATTTACTTTGGTGGATATTTTTAAGTATGAGATTTAGTTTACTCTACCAAATACTGTTACTAATTGTGAAACTTAACATAATAAATTGGAGATTATGAGGTGATCTCTGCAAAAATTGTGAAATATACTTGAGATAAACCAGTTGTATACAATATACTCCTTCGTAAATCTCTTTGCAAAGAGTGTATCCTGTCATTCCTAAATTGTATACCTCCCATAAATTTGTGCTCCTTGTTAATTTCATGATAATAGTTATTTTTGGATCTATTGAATTTCTTCTAGCACATCCTTCAATATCGTGTCCATTGTTAATCTTATAATAATATTATTTTTGAATCACTAGATTTTGTTTTGGTTAATGTGCCATGGAACTGATTGGTATATGTACAAATGCACCTGTTGGCCTATTTGTTACTGTTATTGGAAATGGACAGGTACTATCATGTGCCAGGGATGGCGTTTAGCATGATATTGAGAAAGGTCAAGTATTCAGCTGTGATGAAATATTGGAATAGTTGAAAAATTGGAATGATTAATAAACGTATTAGTTGTCGGGATTTTTGGTCATTTTGTTAATCTGATAACTTGATCTGTTGAACTTATTTGAACGATTGTCAAGCTCCGTTTTGGTGGTACCGTACTAAGCACCTTTACTCCAGTCATATTGATACTTCCCAGTTAAATTTTATTTTTCAGGTCAATGCGAAGCCAGTGCCAGTGCAGTAGTTAAGCACATTGACTTGATTATTTAGAACTTGTAAAGAATTATTATTATTTGGGAAGATATATTTCTGGAGTTAATTATAGTCGCACATGCAATGTAAATTTCTGTGGAAATACAATGTAAAATTCTTTGAGGTTATTTTATTTACTAACAGTTCGAAAAAATCCGGGTTGTTACAGAAACCTTAACTTCGTTCCTACACAATAGTTTCAAACTTGATTGATGCTCAATTGAAAAATTAAAGGAGCCTTGCCCTCAATAAATCCTTCTACATGAGAAAGAAATGTCCAAGCAAGCACAAAAAGGAGGCAAGGGCTCTAACAAAAAGGGAAATAATAAAGAAAAAACTAGAAAGAATAGTCCACTAGCCCACATACTTTTAGCAAATGGTTTACAAGATGAAAAGATCGAAGACTAGAACTATTAATATAAATAACATCATACAGTAAAAAAGAAATGCTAGGATGTTTATAATACAAATTAGAACACTTAGCACTTGACAAAGAAACTTGAAGTAAAAGATATGGTTGATAGAAGGCACTAGACTCTGCTTACCTGAGCACCGCGAAGAACAGCTTCAGCGCATTTACGACTAACGATTACCTCCTTTGGAGGTTTGTCTTGTGCATAACCATAATTGATAGTATGTGGTCCTGAACCTTTCACGAAGACAACATAGTCTAGCCCAGGTAATTGACATTTAGACACAGGACCAGTTTGTTCACTTCCAAATACTGCCAAAGCTGCCTTGTTAGAGTCATATAAGTTTGAGGAAGCATTAGATTCTTTAACAAAATTTTTATGTTCCCAGCCCATAATATATTCTGCAGTGTCATCACTTTGGTTCATGTCATCAGGAGCACTTTGTTGCCCCATTTCCTGCAGAGTTGCTGATAGCTTCTCAATAACAGCATCACTTGTTGACTTGAGTGTATTCACACGAATACATGAGTAACAAGATGGATGCCTGAGAAAAACATGTGCGCACAAAAGGGTGAATAAAATTTTAAATATGTATACATATATAACATAATGAAAGGGACAAAATTTGTGAAATTATATATCCCAAAATTCATTGTGTGGCAACAGAAAACAAAAAGAAATTGAATAGTTAGGAATTAGGATGATAATGACTAAAGGTGCCTGTAAAAGAAAAGGAGGATAGCATGCCTATTATGCATTTGGTAATAGAAGTATAATATGCACAATCATATATGCAAAATGCAGAAACATGGTTAATAAATTTGCAGAATGGGTATACAGGTAGAAGCTGTTACAACTCGAGTCTCAACAAGGGGAACTTAATGAGATGCAAACAGAAAATAGAAATATTTACAGCAACACAATCTCACCATGTTTTAACGTTGCTTGATGTTTGATCCTGCCCAAAAACCAATTCTGCATGCCCACAGGGGGAGTGATATGCTCAATCATTTAGTAGATTCAGTAACTACAGAAACGTGTAACATGCTCACTGAAATTTAGTACACGTACAAACTGTTACATCACCTCTCAAAATGTTGACAAGTATTAAGTATACAATCCAAAACACCCAAAGGGTGGACTTTATCCGGCAGCGAGATGTAAAACCTCATTCACCATTTCTTCAACTTGTCCAACCCAACAAAAACCAGAAAGGCCCTCAACCATATTAGTTTCCAACTAAACATAAATCATATCCACAACCCCTCCTTCAACCGTATCTTCTCAAACCTATATTGCCCTTGCTCTCTCGGAATCCATCATATCCAATAGAATGAATAAATACCAAACACCAACCTAGGAAGCTTGTGGACAGGGTGGACCACCAAAAATCGGGCATGAAGATCTTGCCTTACCAACAAACCGACAGTTGATGGTTGTTGGTCACGACTAGGGGTGCACATGGGTTGGATCAATTCGGGTTCATATATAACGCAAAACTGAACCAAAGTACCTTGGTTCTCAAAATCTAAACCCAAGACTGAACCGTGAGACCAAGAAAATTGAACATAAATTACGTTTCACAATTTCACCTCCCCTAGATAGTTGACAGGTGGCAATATATTTACAAGAAAAAAGGAAGAGGAAAGGCTGCTAGATAGTTGACATGTGGCAATAAATAAATCACTCTGCTATCTCTGGGACATCCCAGACCTTCGCATTCCATTTTATGCATTTGATTATGTATTATGTGTGTTTAATTATGCTTAGGTTATAATTATGTCTTGATTGCTAGTTAAGTTGAAATTGCATGAGTGCATATATATTTGATGAAGGATTTTTCATAACTGGCTAGAATTGGATTTTGATACTATAGATGTGTTCAAACAGTCTAATTAAGAAGCTTAATTAGTGTCATTAAATATTAATTGTATTTTAGTACATTTTTTTGTAAAAAGTGACTTTTGATTAATTAAACTTAATTGTGATTAATTAGTCGAATCGTAGATTAGTAAGCTTAAGCATAATTAACTTAACTGAAGACTAATTAGTTTAAACTTTGATTAATTAGTCCTTAATCATGCTTATTAGAAGAATGAGTGTTAGTTTAAGAGAGTGACACCTCATTAGTAGGGACCTCCTCTCTATTTATGTAAGGGACATGTGTCCCTTTTAGCCATGTTGTCTTGCAATTTGAAAGACGTGCGTATGTTGTATGTGTGTGTGTGTGGGTGTGTCATGCTACTATCAGAAACGAGAGAGAGAGAGAGAGCTGCTTGTGCAGAATTTGTGTTTCGAGATAATGAAAGTGACAGAAAGTGAAGGAAAATAAGAGGGAAAAGAGAAGGAGAAGAAAACCAAAGGAAAATCGCATAAGACTCAAAATTAAGGTATAATCTCTTATTCTAAACTTGATTTCTTCATTTTAGTTAGAATAAAACATGTCTAAGAAAATATTTGCATGTAGCTTTGATGAAAATTGGAGAAAAACCTAAGAGTAGTAAACCCTTATTTGGATAACTTCACATGACGTTATTGAGAGATTTATGTGAGCAAGATTAATGCTTTTAAAGGCTTTGCATGAGACCTTCTAAGACTCTAATGTGAATTTTGAAACCTAAATTAGTGGTTTAGTGTAGCTTTTATGAAAGATTAATCAATGACTGGAAATTCGGATTAGACCAGCTTGTACTATTCTAGTCATATCTCTTTCAATACTTCGAATTTTGTAATGAAACCAAAACCATTAGAAACTAGACTTCCATGCCTTTCAATGATAGGTTATAGACTGAAATCCAAGTTTGTATGAGGGAGATATGCCCATTTGAAATTGGGTCACCGAATCTGCCTAGGCTGAATTAGTGCATTTGAATCGAGTTAAATGCAAACCAATTGTTGTATACTTGAAAATAAGCCCTAGGAATAATAATGGTGCATTGATTTGTGATGTTTGATTACATTATATGTTCTAATTGTGTAGGACTAAGATAAAAAGAGGGATTCTAAGTGTTAAAGACTTGAGGCGAGTGTTGTGGATGCTTAGAGCTATTCATTACAACTTGATTTACCTATAAATGCTTACTTTGGGACATTGAACTACAAATGATATGTTTTTAATTAAAATGTCATATTTTGTAATAATATTGGAATTCCATGGACTCTTTTGCTTATGAAATGCTTAGAGATGTGTTTAAAATGTGTTATGCGCCACAAGTAGGGGTCCTAACTCGGGGGACTTAAAATAAACCGTTGTATGTATTTGGGGAGACGTCTCCTAAGAGCCACATGATCCTTTGTGGGTTCTACACGTGTAAGAATCAAATTAGGGGTTTCGGCGGAATGTGAATACATGATAAGTTGTGGAGCTTATTTTGGAGTATGAAAAGCTAATATTCTTATATTATGCTTTTTGAGTAGCAATGTTTTATAAATTGTCCATGGTTTAACTAGGAATATTCCTTGTATCTACATCCTTCACGGGGCTTTGCTCATACTGTTGATTAACATTTTAGGGAATGAGGAATAGGACCATGCCTAGAGATGTTTTTGGAAAGGGTGCTCGAATGAGATATCTTGGAGACCAATATTTTTGTTTGTGAAGAAAAGCTTTCTATCTTTCAAGCTTTTGACTTATTGTAGATAGTTGGAAGACAGTCTTGTATATATATATGTTTTCTTTGGCCTTGGGATATGTTTAATGGTTTGTAATAACCCTATGTGTACGGTTTTAACTTAAGATGTGTTGGAAACATAAGCACTTGCTCTGAAGCTTGGTTTGAACGCACAAGCACTAAACTATGCTTCTGTTATGATCAATATTATGGATGATCAATATTTGAACACACAGGTGATCAATCCATTTCATGTGTTAGGCCTTTGGTAGCTATGCTACTGACCAGTAATGGCCCTAAATTCGCATAGGATTGGGTTTGGGTCGTGACAATCTCATTCCTGCCCCTTCACCTCAGCTCTAGTTCCTCTCCAATCCACTAGACCCACCAGGTTCTCAATCCTCCACCAACTCAAATCTCTCTCACATTTCATATGGGCATTTCTTCAAGTATCTCTATACATCAGGTATATCATAAACTTATGTGTGTGATGCCATTGTTTTTCTGCTTCCAATCCACTGGAGCCATCAGGTTCTCAACCCTCCACAACTCAATCTCTCTCACGTTTTGCCTGGGCATTTCTTCAAACCTCTCTCTCTCTCTCTCTCTCTCTCTCTATATATATATATATATATATAGGAGTGATCAATCTTTGTGCGTACAAGTGTTATATCGTTTGGGTTTTTTTAGCTTTATTTATATATGGATATGGAGAACGCTGTTAATGAGATTTTTGCTATTTGAGGGTTCCGAATTTGAGTTACTCAATCAAGATGAGGTAGAGAAATTTTGTAAATCGCACAGGGCCTGGCGGGTCTGCTGTAACTGAGTGATAGATTTGCATATGTGAAGAAACCCAAGAGTTTTCTTTACCAAAGCCTGGATCGTCAATTCATTTTTAATTGAATTTCTTTGCTTAAAAAAATATTATTTTCAAAACTTTGCAATTTCTCATAACAAAAAACAATCAGTGGTTTTTTTGCATCCCTCATCTTTCCCCCCTTTCTCTTGTTTTGATGTGAGATATGTTGACTTATGCATATTGTGAAAGTTTTTTCTGTTATGAATCCCACATCGGAGTTGTCTTTGTGTCTATATAAAGTGGGCTGTCATTACGGCAGATATATGAATAGTTCAGGTCCTCAGGGGTTCAGTGAACTGACCAAGCAACCCGAGAACCAAACCGATCTAATCGGTTCAAAAGATTTGAGAACCGGTACTAACTGATTGTTAATACTAATAGAACCGAACCAAATCGAACAGTAGAAGTTGGATCTGGTTTAGTTCACGGGCTAAATCAGATCACTTGTGAACCCCTAGTCACGACTACTACCAAAAAGCTACAATGAAGATGAATATTTCAAATGGAGGAGTATGCGTCTGCATGGTGGCTGTTCTTTTGTTGTGCGAACTAACAGGCCAGCGACTTATGTGCGAGCACTACTTGGGCTTTTTGGAGTCTTATTTTATATAGTTGTAAACTATAGGACTTCTTGTTCGAGTAGGAAGATTTCTATTTTTCTCGTTCCTTCTCTTCGATAAGAATAGGGATTTGATATATGCACAAAATCTCCCTTTTTCTGAATTCTACTAAATTAAACGGCTTTTGTTGAAGGCTTAAAAAGAAAGGAAGGCTTCCACGCCACCGTGGCTGCTTATAAGCACATATTCATTCTCGGTTCCTCCCATTCGATTAGCTCTCTCACAACAAAACAGAGGAACCAGTTTTCAATAAATTCGTTCAAGTTTCCCCGATTTCTTAGTCAAACTAAGCTGACCGAGGAAAACGAAGATGAACAAGAATGTATCAAAGACTACACCATCAGAATATCCCACAAGGGAACTTTGCTCTACTTCCCCCAATCTTCACTTTACGCCATGCTAACTCTCCTTTCATCATAAGATGTGGAATTAGAGAAAGAGATTCTCTCCGTAGGAACTAGTCCCTTCAATTTCGCACATACAATATCGAGACAGAGCCTCAGGGCTATGAGAACGTGTAGATCTATTGCCTTTGTCCTATGAGAATGAGCTTGTGCAGGGATTCCAAAATGTGAAATTTGATATTGCAAGTGCAAGTCGACATTCCTGATATTAAAGGGAAAGTGGAGTGAAAGCCAGCCCTAAGCAGGATTGGAAGACATCTAACAAAAGCCCCTCCCAACTTGTTAAATTCAAAAATTTAATCCAATGTCCAAGTGGATGGGATGCCTATCGAGTAATCTGGTTGGTTTAATATTTTGCGCAACTTATCGTGCTTCAATGCCTATGATATATAGGTTCTGGAAGATCATGGCCCACAAGCAATCTTGTACAAAATAGTTGCTATTGCTAGTTGTAGTTAGGTTTCCTTTTTTGACTTTGTCAAATAAAACCGTGTACCAATCTCAATGTTTGACTTCCATGGAAATTCAATCTGTCCAATAAATTAGAACTAGCTAAATATAATGTTCATAAGGACAATGGATCTTCCGAGTTTCTATTATGTCTATTCTAATCACATCCCCCAAAATTCTTTATTTTAAATACTTTGTGTGTCTATGTACAGAGCGGCCATGAAAATTAATAAAGTTGGTATTTTTGACTATGCCCATCTTCAATAATTGTACAAAGGTGGAGACGTGGGTGTAGGTACATGGGTCCCAACCTACACCTCCATCAGCCCCTTAAGCTAACAAGACATCGCCACATCGCACAAGAATTTCCAGAGCAATTATATGCTCACGTACTCTCAACAGTTTGAGCACATACGCGAGGGGACTAATGGAGGTACATGAGTCACAATCCATATGGTCGAACAAGCCACCATCGTCGTCAACCTCTCAAGCTGACAAGGAACACCAAATTGCATTGGGTTAAGCTAACGCACGCAATGCCTTAGCCCTTAACCAACCTAGAGGCAAGGTCCATAGCCTTTGGAGTGGGGCCACTCGAGACCCTTCCCATGGCCCAAGGGACCGCCCTCGAAGGACTCCATCCAACGAGACTCAAGGGATCCTCCATTACCCTTGGACGCGCCACGAGCACACTTCACTATCGAGGATCCCCTCAGGACACACTCTCTAGCTAAGAGCAATCCCTGATCCTTGGGTTTTGAGCAAGACCCAAGGATCCACCCCTCGGATATAAGTCATGGCATCTCCAACTAGCCTTGATCTTCTATACGAGACCATTAAGGACTTGTGGTTTGGAGGCTAGGGTCAATGAGTTCATCAAGCCCACTCAAAGAGGTCTCTTTAACCAGCCACAACGAGAGAGATCCTCCTGCTAAGAGCAATCATTAAGTGACCATCATACTTCCCAAAGGGTACATATACATCCACGACCCATGCGGTCGCCCACAGTAGGAATCTTAATTAGAAAAAGGAGATGATGGTAGATTTATCAAGAAAAAAGTGTACATGATGGTAGAAAGGAAAAGGTTCAAAACTTCTACATTGATTGTGGAGATAGATCATGAGTTATTTTCCATCAAGTCGACCAAAAGAATATTAATTCTCCATCGGACAAATAAATAATGGAGACAGATCCTGCAATGGTTTCTGCCTCAGACACATTAATTAGTAGTATAAAGGTTACTATGACTAAGAAAAACATTTGGTCCCATTATAAGACATGTTTGAAGCACAACATGACCGAAACCCCCATGATCAATATATCTCGTTTTGTTGGAACTATCCAAAAAATAGTGTTGTGTGCAAAAAATTCTTGGAATACCTATTGTAAGGTAAGATTGTACTTTGATGATCATGCATGTGATGTCATTCTAGTTTTTATTAACTCATTTGACATTCTTCCAAATATTTTTTTTCCTAACCATCCCCAAGACAACCACATCAATGAATGTAAGTTTAAGTGACAAGCGCAATGTAATCCATCTACAAGACCGTACCATTGGAAAGGGTGCTCAAAGTGCTACAAAAGCTAATGCAAAATATATGGTCATGGCAAGTGCAAAAATTTGAAGTAACTTCGGAAACTGTTGGTCCAACAGAGATAAGTTTACATGATGAAACTTCTCATGCATCTCAAAATTGACACCAACTAAAGAGGTCTAGTGCAAAATCCTATTTAGGTTAAAAAAAGAAGTACAAATAATAATAAACTAGGGGCTGAGTGCATTATAAATTTTCTTTATTGAGAATCAAGGCCCTGATACCACAGCTTTAAGAAACTTGGCCTAATTCTACCTACAATTGAATTTTGTGGTGGGCTTTGGGTATGGAAAGTTGCTAGAGTTAGGGTTTTATAAGGTAGAAGACAACTTCTAGGGTTTTTAGATGGGAAAGAGCTAAATTGGATCAGTCTAAAGATAATAGCTTGATAGATTTTTTGTTTAAAAAAAAAAGGATATATAAGGGCCTAAATGGTGCATCAGTTAGGGTTTAAATTGTAAAACTGAAAGCCACTAGGCAAGGGACTAATTCTAGATAAATTCCAAAGTTATGCCAAAGAGCAATATCTCGATTCTACAGAATCAGTCCCATAAATTCAAAAATCCAATTCAATTCCAATTCTAAGCAACCAAATGCACTTTCATATTTAGGACCACAGAATCCATGCCTTGGATTTGATATTCAAGGCCATGTTAATACAAATTTTGAACTAAATACCATTCAATTATATTTCCAAGGCATAGTTTCTACTCCGCAAAACACACTCTTTGGGTTGTATTGGTTTCCAAAACAAAATGAAGCACTCAGCTTTATTAGAAAGTTTTTTTTGTTTATCTGCTCTCTTTTTTTAATATAGTATTTTCTCTAGAGGAGCTGGATAATAAATTTTATAATTTCAAATTCAAAAGAATTACTTTTCTCCTACATTTTCACAGCAACCAAGCCACTGAGCACAAGGGCAGATCCAGGATATTTGCTCAGTGTGAGTGAAACTTACACATTTAGAATCGTACACAAAATTGTTTCCTAATTGAAAATCTTTTTTCGAAAACAATAGAACTTACATGATTCGGCAGCATAGTTTTCCAATGTGATATTCAACTTACATAAAACTATGTCTAGCTGTACAAAAGCGAACATTACAAGTGACTGTAGGAGTGATTTCAGAGTATAAAATCAAAATCAGAGTTAAAAAACAGACCCAAAAAAAAAAAAAAAGGCATAGAGGCGTACGTTAGGGCTTTGGAAATGCGAGCGAAATGGTCAGCTCCGTATGCCTTGATGAAGTATTCTTCGACCTGAGGGTTCCATCTCAAGGTCGGGTTGTAGCAGTAGCGCTCCGATTGATCCATCTGTAACCGTAAGCGTAAGAAAACATTGCAGATAAATAACAAGAAAGGTTATACATACAATTACATATATATACGGAGGAGAGAGAATGAATGAGAGTACGACGAGGGGAGTAGTTCGGTGTTGCAGAGTGAGGAAGCTTCTGCTGCGGATGGTTTTGAGCAAATCCCTCCCTTTCTTCATTCAAAGACGCACAACAATCGGGCCAGGCCAGTTTCTACAGCGCCTTTTACGAAAATAGGTTTATTTTAATTAATATATATTAAATCAGGTTAAAATTTGAATATTTACAAAATAATAGTTAAGCGTCATTATAACTAACGTTTTAACAAAAAGCGTTAATACTAAAAACGCTTTTCATTTAACGATATATCGGATTTGGAATTTAGAAATAACAAAAAGAAAAGCGTTATCTATAATGAAGTTTTTACATTTCCATTAAACTCATCAATGCAAATGATGTTTTCTATTCAATATAAAAACGTCAATGAAAATAATGTTTTCATACCAGGAAATTTTTTTTTTTTGGTTGTTTCACATTGAACAAACTCCTTCACTACTAACTCCGTGATCGGGACTCCGTTCGACGCGCCGTCAGTGCCCGCAGCTGTAGTTTGCCGAGGCGGTACTGCGTGTCAAGTTTCATGCCAAACAGAGACCGTTTGCAAAATTTGGCATCCTTGAACCTCGATTCTCAAGTTTTTCAAATCGCTAAGTCTTCGGGGGAGACAAATGCAGTAACTCCTCCGCCGTGACTCCGTTCCACACGGCGTCAGCGACCGCAGCTGTAATTTGTCGAGGCGGTGCTGCGTGTCGAGTTTCGCGCCAAACGGAGGTCGTTTGCAAGATTTGGCATCCCCGAACCCCGATTTCTAAATTTTTCAAATCGCTAAGTCTCCGAGGGGGGGAATGCAGTAACTCTTCCACCGGGACTCCGTTCAACGTACCGTCAGCAGCCGCAGCTGTAGTTTGCCGAGGCGGTGTTGCGTGTCGAGTTTCGCGCCAAACGGAGGCCGTTTGCAAGATTTGGCATCCCTAAACCCCGATTCTCAAGTTTTTCAAATCGCTAAGTCTCCGGGGGAGAAAAATGCAGTAACTCCTCCGCCGGGACTCTGTTCCACTCGCCGTCAATGACCGCAGCTGTAATTTACCGAGGCGATGCTGCGTGTCGAGTTTCGCACCAAACGGAGGCCATTTGCAAGATTTGGCATCCCTGAAGCCTGATTCCCAAGTTTTTCAAATCGCTAAGTCTCCGGGGGGAAAAAATGCAGTAACTGCTCCCCCGGGACTCCGTTCCACGCGCCGTTAGCGCTCGCATCTGTAGTTTGCCGAGACGGTGTTGCATGTTGAGTTTTGCGTCAAATGGAGGCCGTTTGCGAGATTTGGAATCCCCGAATCTCGATTCCCAAGTTTTTGAAATCGCTAAGTCTCCAGAAGGAAAAAACGAAGTAACTCCTCTGCCGGGACTCCATTCGACGCGTCGTCAGTGCCCACAGCTGTAATTTGACGAGGCGGTGTTGCGTGTCGAGTTTCGCGCCAAACGGGGACCGTTTGCAAGATTTGTCATCCCCGTACCCCAATTCTCAAGTTTTTTAAATCACTAAGTCTCCAGAAGAAAAAAATGAAGTAACTCCTCCGCTGGGACTCCGTTCCATGCTCCATCAGTGCCCACATCTGTAGTTTGCCGAGGCGGTGCTGCGTGTCGAGTTTCGCGCCAAACGGAAGCCGTTTGCGATATTTGGAATCCCTGAACCCCGATTCCCAAGTTTTTGAAATCGCTAAGTCTCGGAAAGGAAAAAATAAAGTAACTCCTCTGTCGGGACTTCGTTTGACGCGCCGTCAGCGCCCGTAGCTGTAGTTTGCCGAGGCGGTGCTGTGTGTCGAGTTTCGCGCCAAACGGAGGCCGTTTGCGAGATTTGGAATCTCTGAACCACGATTCTCAAGTTTTTCAAATCGCTAAGTGTCTGGAAAGAAAAAATACAGTAACTCCTTCGCTAGGACTCCATTCAACGCGCCGTTAGTGTTACAATTTTAATACTCATAAATGTTTCAAAATATGATCATATATTACTTAAAACTAATGACATATACACGAGTTCTGTACAAAAAAATATATAAGAATTGGTCGAATGACCACAAGAGAGCATGTAAAATACATCTTATGTACCACATGCAGGTGCTTATCTAGGTCTTTTGCTCCTGCGATATACAATGGGGAGCGGTGTGGGTGCCTCAGCCTGTGGGACCACATGTCCTACAACCGCCTCCTCACCCTGTGTAGTCGATGCTGGCTACTCTTAGGTGATCTGTGAGACTTGTGCCTGCTCATCTCCACCTACCCCCTGCTGGGCCTGTATCTGTGCAGGTGATGCCTCATCTATATGTGGGTGCACGTCCCCAACTGTCGCCTCATCTGCCTGTGAAATCGATGGTGGGTGCTCCTGCGTGATTTGTGAGTCTCACTTTGCTGGTGGAGGTGAATGGTGCATTGTCTCATCATCTAACACTACAAGAGTTGATGATGGGCCGGTGAACATCGGTATGATGACTCTATCCAACTCTTCTAACATTGTATTAACAGTGCTCCGTGTGTAACGCATATTTGGATCCATAGGGTACTCAAAAACAACTTCATCATATGCAACCCAGTGACAACCCATAGCCTTGAAAATGTCATCAACAGTGTATGTCATCATGCCTGAGGAGTATTAGCATAGATGTATAGTTGAAGTTCCACCCTCGTAAAGTAGTACTTATACAATCCATTCTATCTCCCAGCCTGCACCCATAAGTTATTGTGTCAATTAAAGTCTGCATGTGAAGCTTGAAGCCATAAAGTCTCATGTTAAGCCAGAAATTGACATGACTAGTCCATAAAAGGCTGGAAAAAATGTCATCAGTCTCAGTCCATTGCAGTCATTTGGAAGTATTTATTGTTAGGGTATTTCTAGCTTCACGTGAACCCTGAAAAGTAATGTACCATACCCTATAGTCTGAATCCATTTCAGGAATTACGTGAAACCATTATAGGCATTGCACCGTTGATGCGAGAGGCTGCAGAAATTAACATAACTAGTCCATAAAAGGCTGGGAAAAATGTCATCAGTCTTAGTCCATTGCAGTCATTTGGAAGTATTTATTATTAGGGTATTTCTAGCTTCACGTGAACCCAGAAAAGTAATGTACCATACCTTATAGTCTGAATCCATTTCAGGAATCACGTGAAGCCATTATAGGCATTGCACCATACCTGAATCCATTGCACTATACGAAACCCTTCACGTGAACCATTGTGTCTAAAAACATGACATTGTCCTCCACATATTGGCATCACTTGGGTAATCAATTGCAGGTTTCAATTGAAGCCATTAGAGCCTACATAAGTTGTATGATAACGTCAATAAGTCATAAACCTCACCCACACCTGCAAAGATGCCAAAGCGAAAATGCTTACGGGGTGCGTCGTCCAGTCGTTCGACCCCAGGCGACGACATGCACTCAAACAACCGAACCTCTTTGGACTTCCTTAGGGTGGGTACGTACACAGATGCAATCGGTAATAAATGGTATGGCCGAAAACATCTATTTCTTAACAAACATATCATAATGCACGATACGACGGGTTTGGTTAGCCACATATTCATTGGCGAGGCATCTCAACGACCACCCCGCGGTGTGACAGACGACCAATGCAACAAGTTGAGGTTGTTGTGGGAAGACTTACTCGATAAACAGCGTGAACAAGAGATGTATTGCCAATGGCATGACCTTCGTGTCCCAAAGGCCTGTTCAGCTAAGGTGTGGGGTAGTCCGTCATATTCAAGTAATAAGGTCATAAAAGCGCTCGAACGCGAGATTAACCAAATGCAACGAAGGTTGGATAGGTATCATTTTACAGAGTATGCGAAGAAAGAATGTGCTGATCCAACACAATGAATAATAGACATTATTGAAGATCCGTTGCTGGTATCTAATCTAGAACTATCAGATTTCTCAGAAGAAGAAGGCGGCGATGACTATATTAACTATCTACCTAGTAGCCTTTCAGTTGCTGGCAAACCACTGTGCAGTTACAAACATGGTCCATAAAGCTTATTCCTGTTTTTGGTTAAGTTTGATGTGAAGTAAGTTAATATGTAAGGGTAATATTTGCCATCTCGTGTTTCATATAGCATGTCCATGTAGTGGTCATATTTTATATTTTCTGTTTTATGTAATATAAGTCCATGTTATTCTAAGTCCATGATTCGATAGAAACAAGACAACCACCTTACATAACAAAATAAATTACATACATAACAAAATCTAGTTACTTAAAGTGTCCAAAATACATTAAGGTCTCCAAACAACAATTACAACTATGCCACTCGTCGAAGCCTCTCCGGACATTTTCGCTTGTCGTGCCCAGTTTGTTGATAAAGACTGCAGTGGTAACTGTGTTTTTGCCTGGAGGTGTCCATTTCATTGCGAATACGGGCCGTTTTGGGCCGACCTGGCTTTGGATTTAGTGATCGCAAACGGCCTGTATTAGGGAGCAACTTGGGTATACTACTCAAGTGCCAGTAATCTTCATAGGGCATTGGGCTAAAATTAGAATCCCAAATGCGTAGGTATACATCAATTCTGTACTCTGGCATCACCAAGTAAAACGGATCAACGCCTAGGTCCACAGTGATAGCAAGCATATGCGAACATGGATATTTATTAATGATGTATTTCGAACAAGAACAGCTGGCCCTGTTTGTGCCCACCCAGTATCCCATGGTGTGTGGTTTCGACCTCATATTCACCTTTTTGCCTGTGAACAAAATTGAAATCAGTTTCATTGTCACAAAAATAATGGTCATCTTAAAAGTGATGGCAACACATTAACCTGTTAAATGCTCTCAACAAATGTGTATTTCCTTTGCACTGGTATTTTTCTATTTGTTTTTGTAGCTTGCGGCCATACCTCAAACCAGTAGCCTGATTCTTAATACACTAAATTCTCCTCTCGTCAAAATACTTAATAAGCCGGTGGAATGTAGTTTGGACACATGCCGTGATGGGAACATTCCGAGTGCCCTTCAATACACTATTAAATCCCTCCGATAGGTTTGTAGTCAAAATCCCCCACCTACGACCTCCATCATGTGCAAGTGTCCACTTTTCAGTCTCCATCTCTTGTAACCAATTTAATGCATTTGGTTTTAGATTTTCAATCTCCTTCATAATCAAGTTGAACTTCCGAATTTGATGGCAACTGCCAGCCCTCCATACCAAATCCATGAGTTTCGTGTTGCTGAATTTTTTGTTGAAGTTACTGCGGACATGTTTGAGACAATAGCGATGATATCCAACCGGTCGCAGACGCGGATGTTCCCAGTACCGTGCAACAACATTCAACAGGCCCCTGTGCCTATCAGATATCAACGTGATGCTCTCACGGTGAGGCACTACATGCCGTCTCAAGTTCTGAATAAACCATGACCATTGCGCTGTAGTCTCTTCATCTACAATGGCAAAAGCAAGTGGTAAAATGTGTTCATCGCCAGTTGATACGGTAGCTACGAGCATCTTGCCGGTGTATTTTCCATTAAGGAAAGTCCCATCAATGCCCACAACAGGAGGACAGTGAGCGAATCTATCAATGGCGGGTTTGAAAACCTAGAACACATAATTAAACACCACCTCATCCAGCGCAGTTGTCGGTAACACATTCCAGTCAACAACTATCCCAGGATTAAAGGTCTGTAGTGCCGTCATGTACCGGGGAAGATTCGTGTACAACTTGTCCCAATTCCCAAATATCACTTCAATGGCTCTTGTTTTTGCAAGCCATGCCTTCCTGTAAGAGACTGCGTGCTTCAATGTAGTTCGTACAGTGGTGATAAGCGATGCCACCTTCGTTTCAGCATCTGCCTGTACACAAACATCAACCACATTCAAGTGTACACATAAACAACAACTCCCGTTATAATTTTAAATTACATTGGTTTAAATGAAATATAGTTTATCTTAACTGAGTCTAGTATGACCGTCGTAATGAAATCAGTATCAATATTACAGTGGTCCCTCTGCAACCTTGCAAATACACAATGATGTGGACCAGGATACATCTTTATCTCAAAGAAACCATATTTCTCTTTCTTTAAGGCTCTAAACCTCCAGCTGCAATCATGCTTCCACCTAACATCCCAAATCTTTTTGCTCGTTTCCACCACCACATATTGTTTTCTTTTCTTTACATTGTACATCTTTATTACATACTTCACCGAATCTTTGTCTTTAAAGATCATCCCCTTTTTGAACTCTATGGTTTCCGGGGTCCATACGTTCCCACGACAGTAAAGGTCCCGACTAGTTATGGTAGCGTCACCACCCCCCTCCAAGTTTGTGAAGAAAGGGATAGGTATGTACCGTTCGGGTATATCAACCGAGGACGATAGCGGTTCACCAAATTCAGGCCCCTCATCATTAGATTCATCACCAGCCATTAGTTTAGCGTCAATTTCCTCGTCCACGTCCAGATCAGGAACTGCACTGTCAGGTACGCATCCCTCATCTCCATCATCACCCATATTAACGTACTCGTCAACAGGCCGGTAGAACCTGTCAACTGGGGAAGTCGATACTTGTACTGGAGATAGATGCTCAACCCCTGAACTTGTACCAATGTCGTGTTGTATTTGTGATCCCCCGGCTGCATATAACCCATACGTTGGATAATACGGAAGTGGGGACATATCGGTATACTATGAAGCCCTGTTGTAAGATTCTTGAGTCAACATCCCAGTGAATGAGCCAGGAATATCATTGTATGCCCCCTAAGTCAATATTCCAGTGAATGAGCCAGGATCATTGTATGCCGCATAACCTAAATACATCGGATCTGGTACATTCAACCTACTCGTTATGTTTTCTTTCTCCACGTACAGTTCAACATAATTCAGTGTGGGAAAACACGGCGGGATGTCCAACACACTATCCAAGGTCATGTCATCATTGATGGGCACCTTCTTGTAATAAATGAACCTCTCCCATTATTTATGGGGATGTCTGCATATCAACTTCAAATGAATGTTTTTCCCTTCATCTACAACCTTGGGTATAAGAAACTGTTCTAATGCTTCCAGTGTTATTTTGCGTTGTATAGTGTAAAACCCCTTCACTTCGGTATCATATGACATGCCTTCGTCAGGGTCTTGTACTATTGTCCCCCCCAATAGCACATCACCTTTATAGTACCCATTCAATCAACCTTACTGTAGCTAAACATATGAAATTAGTAGTTAGATAAAGCTTCAGCACAAGTTAGATGAAGTTATATAAAAATACACCCAGACACTATATTTCAAAATAGAATGGGAATGTCTTCATTATTTTCGTCTTTCTTATAATATGGTACTACTATATTTTCAATTTTAACAATTTTTCTGTTTTTAAACCTGGAACTCCTTGAGTTTTCAACCATTCCACTAATAGCTGCAATTTAACTACTTGTATTTAGATTGTTAGAATAGCTAAAATTAAACTAGAATAAAGTATAAAGACAAAAAAAGACAACGAAATAGAAAGATAAAAAAAAATCTCTCTATTATAATACATTGTGTATTACTTTTACATCGAGAGAGTCTCTACATTAAGTCCAACTGAAGTGTTGAATAAGAAATACAAAAAAGAAGAATCTATTATAGGAAAGAAGGAAATTAATTACATAAGAAAATCAGCTAATATTATATTTTAACATCATCTGATCTCTCAAACTCAAGGAGGTAAAACAAATACGAAGTTTGGTTTGAAATTAAGTGAAATTTTAAGCTCACCATGAAAACACTCAAAAACAATACCACAAATGAATTAAACAGGCCAAAAGAATTTTTTAGTATTCATGCGCAGTGATAAGCTACCGTAATGATACTCAGTAACCAATAAACCAAAAGATTTGAGGGTTGAGGGAAAGAGGAGCTAGAAGATTAAAAGAGTCTACGAGACATGTTGAGAAGAACTGTGATTGTGCAAGCATGTGATAAGAAAAGGTGGTTTTTGGCTAGATTGTTTGCAGAAAGCATAAACAGAAAAATCTTAGAAAGAAAACATAATCACTGTACCATTCCACTAATAGAAGAGAGAGAGGGAGACAAACATGTATCTTACGATGGAGGGCTTCATCGTTGGCAGACAGAGAGCGGCTGCAGCGTTGGTCGATGGAAACCTAACGACGCTTTCAAACAAACTCAACATATATGACCTAAAAGCGTCAACAGTAATGACTATATTATAAGTGAAAGCGTCAATATGATTGATGCTTTTCTCTTTGGGTCAAAAAGCGTCAACATGGTTGACGCTTTTCCGTTGGAGTTGAAAATCGTCAATATGATTGATGTTTTTAGTTTTCATTGCCAACATATAACGTTGTTGATATTGACGCTTTTAAAATGAAACAAAAAATGTCATTTGGATTAACGTTTTAATTTTGTTTATGCAATTTTTCGAAATTGAAATTGAAATCATCATTTCGATTGACGCTATTTCTAAAACGTCATTCCTATTGACGTTTAACCATTGTTTCGTAATTATTCAAAAAGTGACCCTAATTTAATATATATTCAATAAAATAAATAGCTTTTGGTAAATGGCCCGTTTCTATACATACACAACAAGGGCGCCTGGTTTATTTTTAAAAACATAAAAAGAGATAGTATTTATCTAATGCAGGTTTTTCTTTTCTTTAAAATTTTTTTTTGAACCAAGCGCAATATTGCTTTCAAAGATCATAAATTTACTTCTAAATTTAAAAAAAAAAAAAGTGCTCAGAACAAGCATTACGTAATTTATTCTATAGCTTTATAAATATTATTGGGTCGGATTGAACTTATGATTCACTCGTTGAATTTAATTATTTAATATATTTCGGTCGTATAACATGTATGTGCAAGTATAAATATTATTATCTAAGAGTTTTGAAAATTATACGAAAAAAAAAAAGAAAACTGAATTAGTTGTTTTAAATAAGGGGTTGATAAATATAATACAACGTGTTCGAAGCCATTATTTCAACAAATGCAGTAAATATAACATATCACCAAACTGGAGTATTCCTTTTGGTATCATATAAATTGGAAAGTCCCTTGCATTTGCTTTTATGTAGGAGATATGATTTCGATAATGAGATAGTGGAGGTAAGGATCTTTGAGTGGCCGGGGAACGCGGCAGCTTACCAAAGATTTTAGACACAAATTCTACTGGTGCCTTAATAATGACCATTGGCTTAGCTAAGATCAAAGGATCAAAACTTGGTTAGTTTTTGAAAATCGTACAAAATGAATTTTACTATATAAACTTAGTAAATGGATAGGCCCTTTTGGCGGTGTTTAAAGCATTCTACCTCCTATTCTGTGTGTTTCCTATCTATGGAAAGAAACTTTAGTTGATGGATATATGTTTCAATACAACAGACATAATGTCAGCTATTTGTTAGGTTTTCCTAAAGGATGATACTACTCTCTTTATTTTTATTTTTTTTGCTTTGGCTTTTTCGCTTTTTCAAAGAGCTTTTTTTTATAGCTTTTTCCAATGAATAGATCTCATCATTTGGTAAAAAAAAAAATGTCATTAAAGATTAAAAAAAACTTTTTAAAAACAATAAAAAACTGAGAAAAAAACTATATCAAATGGGGACACACTTCTAATGGTCTTCTATGGTAGTTAGCCCTTTAACCTATGCCTACAAATAGAGCACATCCTTCTTCGATGAAACATTAGCAGCAAAAAAAACTCTAAAAGGCTTGGTGGTTGTGTACACAACTATCATTTAACAAAATAGATTACCTTCAAGAAAACTTTAAAGATTATATATCCCGACACTTTCTTCATAGGGGAACACTTACATTTGCTAAAGAACGATCAATCATATTAGAGACAATCACTAAAACAACAAAATTTGTTAGCAATTCCTTCGGCTGTCAAGTTCTGTTACAACAATTAAGTTCATGCTTGCAATGTCTTCGTCAATAGAAAGTGAATTCGCTACATGTCCCAAAATTGGTTATGGAGAGCTTATAAAAGTTTCTGGGTAATTCTAGATGCATAAGCTCATGCATCCAGCATAAAATAGCTATAGACACGTGAGCTCATGTTTTTGGCATGTTGATTTTTTAGCTCACTTTGATCTTATATGCATGATTTTTGAGCAACAATTTGACAAATTTCATTTTGAAATTTCTATAAAATGTTGTTGGTTTAGAGCCTGATTGTACCCAAAAAAGAAAGAGAAAATGCCTCGAAAAGTGAGCTTCTCATAAAGTACCCTAGACGTACAAGCTCATGCATCCAACTTGCTCATTTTGGGCCAAGCTTATTTTGGTGGCTTTTGAACAATGAATTTAAAAAATCATCTTTTGTAGATCTCAAGTAATCTAAAAAATCCTCAACATGGCATTTGTTTTATGTGTTGAATCAAAAGTTTGATATGCTAAAAAGTTAAGAGGAAGTAGGGAAAAAATGAGCCCATTGATTGCACGAGTTCATGCATCCAAAGTTACTTGTGCACATTGTCACAACCTATATTTTTGTGCCCTAGACAATTCAAGATGTGAGGTTGCAGTGAATATAATAAAGCAACTATAGACGATGCATCAAACATCTCTATTTGCAAATAAAGTATTTTATTAAATACCATCAAAGTTCATTACACTGTTTTGCGATAATTACAACAGACGTAACTAATCTACGTTGCCTTGTTTACATCAATAGCAGTTTTCGTCTTTCTCATCATGTGATCATTTGAAATGTTGCCCATGAAATGGGATGAGCTATGAAGCTCAGTAAAAAAATGTTGTCAAGCAACACAACGAGTTTAGAATTTATAAAGCAGTTATAAACACGAGACAATAGTAATTTAAGAAAAATCTCCATTTGCCCAAGTTTATGTAATATAATCTAAAAAATATAATTGACATTCTTTTGAAATCAAATTCCCAGCTAGTCTTTGAACAGGATCAAAATAAATTATACAATTGATCAAAATAAATTTTTTTTTTTATATACTAAATATTAGAATTTTCTGAATTGAGCATACTCATTAATTGAATTTAGTTTTAATAAAACGGGTTAGTATCAAGTTAAAGTTGAGACATACAGAATCGGCCCAATAAAGAGGTGATCCATGTGGACTGGACTTATGTGTACCTATTGATTATTTTATCTGGTTGGACGGTCAATGTGGGCTTACAAGAACCTATTTAGGAGCCTTTTATGGGAGGGCCCAATACGGTTCATTATATAAAGGCTAAGTCCCCTCTTTTTTCACAACTGATAGTATTTTATCCATTAAGATCCATCGTAAAGGAGTTTGGAGATAGAGAGGAAAACGTAGAGCCAATATATTGTTCTAATTACTGGATTTGATCGCTTCTCTTCTCATTTTAGATCATGAACCAGACAAGTACACTTTTCACTCTTGAATATATAAATTGATATTACTATATTCATATACATATTTATTGTGCATATTACATGTGGTAACAGAGCCATTGTATATGGATTAGGAACTCAAAACCCATTATTTTATGTATTTGTTGTTGATTTTTCAAGTTTAAATCCGAGATCTTAAATGATTTAATCTGGAAAATAGATAACTCTTTTCTAAAAACAAATAAGGGGCTTTTGTTCCTCTCGAAACAAGAAAAATTTTGATATATGGCACGCGTTTTAATTTCAACCGTTGAGGGAGATCCATCGTTTTAAAAGTTTTGTGCCCAAAATTAATGATTTTGTTGAAAAGGTTGAAAAATTCATGATTTCATGCATGATTCTTGTATAATATCATATACTAATTGCTCTGGGTTGTATTAGAACATGTTTGAGTGTGTATTGTGCAAGAAATTTCAAGTTTTTGTTATTTTTCAAACCCTAGCTATCATTGTCAATTTTTTTTAGGGTTCATAGAAACCCATTAAAACTATATTTTTGTGCTTTAATTGCCAAAAACGTGTTCCTTAATGTTTGTTTTGGTTAAAAGAAGTGTTTGGTTGCATAAAATGTTGCTAAAAAATCAGGCTGGGATTTTTTTTCTCCCATAGTAACCTGGTCTGTTTTGCAGAAAATCAGGTCAGGTTTAACACAATCGGGTTAGGAAGAAGACCCATAAGGGTCTAAGCACACACCTAAGCGCACCCTTGGTGTATGAGGCTATATGGGGTGTTTTCTCAGGCTCTGCGAAATTCCAGAAAACTCTTCTTGATAGAGGATTGTATAAATTTTTTTTTGGTAATTTTTGGACACGGTTTGGTATTTTTTAGGGCCAAAATTGTGCTTTTTTTTTTTGCTTTTTCTCAAAAATCATGCCCAATATTTTGGTATTTTTTATGGGTAACATGTTTTCGACATTCTAAATATCATGGCATACTGTACTCTCACTGGTTTTGATATAGATAAATTATAATTGCTTTTAAGAGTTCATTTTAGGCTTATTTTAAGAATATTTATGCGTTTTCTTGAAAATCATATATATTTCTTGGGTGGTTTTCTATGAATAACCCATTTTCAACCCTATGAACCTAATGACGGTGAGTACTCTTTTTGGATACTCTTCTATAAATCATATTCTCTCCCATAATCATCCCTAAATAGCCAAAATCGACATTTTATATGAATTTCTGCGACAAAAATTTTTTATACATGGATTAGGCAACATATATGTTATTTATGAGATTATTAGGTATATTTGGTTATACAAATACTTATAAGGATGTGATTGCGAGCATATCCCTCCGGTTTAAGAATATTAGAGATAACATATGGCAATTTAAATAAAAGGATGTCATAATGAGGAATAATGGATTAATGTGGGTGCTAATGCCCAAAGGACTACATCTATTGATATCTAATACACTTATTGCATTCATTATATGACTGCATCCATTGTATTATTGCATGCAATTGCCAGCCCAAAGGAAGTTATTGCCTGTTTTAATGACACAGATGACATTCAGTAACTGACCCAAGAATGTTTGGTTTTCAAGAGGTTTTGTCTGTTTAAAGGGGACAAACTTGTTAGATACTTGAGCATTCTCATTTGGCAGTTAGCCGAAAGTGATCTTATAGCATGTTACACTCTCTGCTCAAAGGGGAGACGACACTGATGCACTGGGCAACCCTATTATTTATGCTTGATTAAGTTTAAAGCATATAAGAATTGTTTATTACCCTTATTCAACTAATTTATTGCCTCTTGTGTTTTCATGTATAGTTTTTTTTTTTTTTTTTTTTTTTTTTTTTTTTTTTTTTTTTACAGTTAACAATAATACTATAACGGTTATGTTGTTAATGTTGGCCCAAGTAGGCAACCCAAGAGGGAGGTGAATTGGGTTTTATAGAATTTATATTAAGAATTGCAACTAAAAACAGTTTTTGTATTTCAGCAACAATTAATCAAAGTATATGTATCAAGCAAGTGAAGTATACATCAATACATATATTTATGCAAGCATGTATAGTGAGCAAATAAGCAAAACAGAGGCAGAAGAGAAGTGCACCAGATTTATAAAGGTTCGGCCAACCTTGCCTACGTCCTCTCTTCTTCGATCCTTTCGAATGAATTCCACTATGTAATACTCCTTACACAGCTGCTGGTTTTGCCACAAGTGCCCAGCTCACTCTTACAAAAGCTTACTCCCAAGCTTTCAAAACCCAAGAGATTTTGTCTAAACTTCTCTCAAACTTACAAGTGATTTTGTCTAAGTTTCACTCAAACTTATAAGTGTTTTTATCCAAGAACACTCAAGCTTATAGGTTTACAAACCCACCCAAGTAAAATGAATAAAGGTTATACAATGGATAACTCTCCCAGAGAGTATATGAACAAATACAACTCAATAAATAACCTTAATTACTTAGCAAAAATGTGTGGCAGTGAGGTACAGGAGGTTTTCAGCTTCAAGCTCTTGATATCAATGGTATAATCACTCTAATCATCTGTATTGAAGTTGTATGTATCTTGTATATAAAGATATAGATCGATTCTAGCCGTTGGAGAAGTATGGGAGAAGATTTGGTTGAATATTTGCCCATACCGTCTGTCAGAAAACTAGCCGTTACTGTCTGAGGGTCGACTCTTTTCACAATGAGTCGACTCTTTTTGCATTTTAGCAGATTTTTCAAGTCACTGTCCAAATGAGTCGACTCTTTTGTCCTAGGAGTCGACTCTTTTAAGCTGTCTGTAGAATTTTTTGTTCTCTGTTGCAATGAGTCGACTCTTTTTGGCCAGGAGTCGACTCTTTTGAGTTTCCAGCACAAATCCAAGGCTCTGTTCGAATGAGTCGACTCTTTTTGTTTGAGGGGTCGACTCTTTTTGCCAAAGACCATATTTTTGTAACTTTTCTTTATTCTTTTCCAAAGCTTCCAATCTTTTTAAGGATCATTCAAATAACCTTTTTAAAGCTTGCAAACACTTCTTCAAGGTTAGATGACTCCAAGAACATCTTCAATCCATTCTAGATGAATTAACTTCATTTTAATCACTTGTAGAGCTCTTCTATCATTAAGCTTCAACTATTGATTCAAGTCTTCTTCAAGATCTTTAAGAGAGCTTCCATGACTTAGAATCTTCATTTCTTCAACTGATTTCTATTCTTCTTTGAACATCTTCATTTCTAGATTTCTTCTAGAATTCTTCAATCAACATAACTTCTTCATAGACTTCAACAATTCTTCCAAAAAAGCTTTCCAAGTCTTGTGATTTCTTCTATATCTTCAAGACTTCTTCAAATCTTCGAAGAAAGCTCCCATGTCTTTGAGTTGGTCTTTTCTTCTTCTATTTTTGCAAGATATCTTCAAGTACTCAAAGTCTCAAATCTTTTCAATCAAGACTTTGATCATTTTCATTCTTCTTCTTTGATATCCATCATCTTCATTCTCTTATAAGATCACCATTGTTGAATATGCCATTCTTTTATGCTTATTAATCTTCAATCTAAGATTTTCATCAACTTGAGATTTCTTTTTCTTCTTATACTATCAGCTTTGTAGAATACATCATCTCATCATGCTTTTCATTCTTTATTCAAATTTTTGCATCATAAATCCTCCATTTCAAATCAAAATCTGATTAATAGCTACTCTGCACACTAAGTAGAATTATTAGATCATTAAACAATGTTTTGTTATCATCAAAATCAAGGCATTGACTCAACAGTTAAATGACTCAAATTATAAGAAGTGCAAGCAGGACATTGAGGTTGCTCTGGGGATTGTAGATGTAGATTTGGCTTTGAGAGATATTGCACCAGCTGTACTCACGGCCACTAGTGTAACCGCCGAGAAGGAATTTCATGTAAAGTGGGCACAGATCCAATAGGCTGAGTCTCATAGCCACAAAGAGGTCTATTTTTTAGCACCTCTTGAGTGGTTTACTTTAGGCTAACAATGCAAAGAAGCTTTTCGATGCTATAGGACAAAGATACCAAGTATCCATTAAGGCTGAGACTGGATCCCTAGTGAATGGGCTCAAAAGTTTGAGGTATGATAGCCAATTTGGGGTGAGGGAGTACATTCTTAAGCTTGTTTTTATCCAAACCAAACTCAAGAGTCTTAATGTTACCATCTCAGAGGACTTTGTAGTCCACCAATACTATACCACCAGACTTTAGCCAAATCAAGACTGCCTATAATACCCAGAATGAATCCTGGACCATCAATAACCTTATTGCCAAATGTGTCTTAGAGAGGAGAAAATTAAGAGGGAAAAGACTGAGTCTATTTTGTTCGTCTCCCATTCTAATGCCCATCTTGGACAGGGTGAGGGAGATAGGAAAAACATAAAAAACCTAAGACTCACACTTCTCATAAGGGTCAGGACAACAAAGGGCAAGGTAAATGAAATGGTCGAATCAACAATGTTTTAAGTTCCAATACTTTCATTAAGAAGCCATTCAAGTGTTACTTCTGCAACAAAGAAGGCCACATAAAGAAAGATTGCACTAAGTATAAGTCATGGTTAAATAAAAAGTAACTCATTTGCTTTAGTTTGTTTTGAATCCAATTTAGTTGATGTCCCATAAAATTCTTGGTAGTTTGACAGTGGTGCAACTGTTCATGTTGCTATGTCTTTGTAAGGGTTCAAAAGCAAACGGAAGCCAAGTGAGACTGAGAAAAATTGATTTTGAAGACCTAAAAAAAGAATTCAAAGGCTAATTAAAGACAACATTCTTATACCACTTGATTTTGCAGACCTAGACAATTGTATTGACTGTACTCGTGGAAAATTGATCAAGACCACGAAGAAGAAAAGTGCAACATGGAGTGATGACCTTTAGAGGTCATTCACACTAATATTAGTGGATCTTATTCTTCTACCTTTTGTGGCTATAAGTATTTTCTGATCTTTGTTGATGATTTTTCTCGTTATGATTATGTTTACCTAATTAAAGAGAAATTCAATGTACTTGCAAATGTCAAAATTTTTAAAACAGAGGTAGAGAATCAATTGACCAAAAGGATTAAACTTGTTAGGCTTGACCGTGGTGGTGAGTATTATGGCAGACATGATGCAACTAGACAGTATATAGGACCATGTGCTAAATACTTACAAGACTGAGATTGTTGCCCAATATACCATGCCTGGTAGTCTTGAACAAAATGGTGTGGTCGAAAAGTGTAATCGCACACTTAAGGATATGATGAGAAGTATGATGAGTAGTAGTAATTTGCCTTTATATTTTTGGAGTGATGCCATTAAGTCTCCCTTATATATTCTCAATAGGTTCCTAGGAAATTTGTTCCTAAAACCCTTTTTAAATTGTGGACTGGTAGAAAGCCTAGCCTTAATCTAAAATTTTCTGAATTGAGCATACTCATTAATTGAATTTAGTTTTAATAAAACGGATTGGTACAAAATTAAAGTTGAGACATACAGAATAGGCTCAATAAAGAGGTGATCCATATGAATTGGGCTTGTGTGCATCTATTGGTTATTTTATGTGGTTGGACGATTAGTGTGGGCTTACGAGAACCTATTTAGGAGCCTTTTATGGGAGTGCCCAATACGGTTCATTATACAAAGACTAAATCCTCTCTTTTCCCACAACCAACAGTATTCTATCCATTGATATCCGTTGTAAGAGAGTTTGGAGACAGAGAGGAACATGTATAGCCAATATATTGTTTTGATTACTGGATTGGATCGCTTCTTTTTGCAGTCTAGATCATGGACCAGACGGGTACGCTTCCGCACTCTTGAATATGTAAATTGATATTCTTGTATTCATAGACATGTTTATTGTGCATCTTGTACTAAAAACATATTATTTGTTTATATACTTATGAAATCATTGTTCAATTCCGGTTAACTTGACTGTTGAACCAATGACCTTTAACCCGGTCACTTTTT
Source organism: Euryodendron excelsum (assembly GCA_033060915.1). Taxonomy (NCBI): domain Eukaryota; kingdom Viridiplantae; phylum Streptophyta; class Magnoliopsida; order Ericales; family Pentaphylacaceae; genus Euryodendron; species Euryodendron excelsum. Next base: position 6,035,124 of record CM065393.1, on the reverse strand, counting down.
CAGTTTACTCAACGGTTCAATTTTCTAAAATTGGCTACAAGGCTAAAAAAGTTACAACTAGACTTTCTATGGAGTGGGATAGAAGATGAATTCAAATATTATTTAATAGATTGGGAGACAGTGCATTCTTCAATTTAAGTTAGGGGTGTCGTGATCAGAAGGCCTCTTGTTTTCAATAATGTTCTATTGAGGAAGGGGTTGTGATTTGCTTTTGTGAGGGATTGGTATTGGAGGAGGGTGGTTGTTGAAAGTATGTTCTTCTGAGGGTGGTTGGGCCACTCTGAAGATCTTTTTATCCCCAAAAAAGGGTTATGAAAGGGGATTTTTGTGATTTGGGATGACTTTATAGGGATATTTAAGTGAAGATTAGGGATGGAAAGACAACGAAATTCTAGAGATACCAGTGGTGTGGGGATCGCATGTTGGTGGAAGCTTTCTCAAGTTTGTTTGTTTTAGCCTTGGATCCTGATGCCCCTGTTGCAGATTATTTTCAGGTGTTTAAGAAATTTTGCTCTATGAGTGAGTTTGTGAAATTTGCTTAAGTTTTTTTTATGCCATGAAAGTATTGGGCCGGGCCAGGATTCATTTAGGTGGGAGGCGGTGGAAAGTTTGAGGTGTAGTCCTTTTATTAGGCTCTCTGGAGAAGTAGAGATGAGGGTTTTAAGTGAGAGAGGATTTAGTCATTTGGTGCTCCTACTAAAGTAGCATTTTTTGTGTAGTACACAACGCGTAATTAAATTCTTATGAATGATAATCTACTTAAAAAGCATAGGGTGACGGTGAACTCGTGTTGTTTATACAAGGAAAAGATGGAGAATATGAACACCTCATATTTTGCTGCATTGTTCTATGGTTAGGGAGTTCAAGGCTTTGATTTTGATAGTTTTTGGCATGACTTGAGTTTTCCCTTGAGTTGCGGCAGCAGGTTTGAATGCTTGGTTGGGAGCTCAATTGGATAAGAGGAGAAGAAAGGCATAGTGACTTGCTATTTTTACTTTTTGTTTTTGTTTTTATTTTTATTTTAACATAACCAATCACTTAACAATCTTAGAAAGAGAAGTCCAAAACTTGTTCGATGTTTACCAATGGGTTTCCCTTGGGGTTCTGCGCTTAGGCCAAAGTCCGCATTCGATGCTTCGCGTTGGGATGAGACCTTGTCCCACATTGCTTCTTTTTGTTTGTGGTGGCTGATTTGAGAAAAACGCAATAGAAAAACTTTCCAAGGCGTCGGGTTTTCAATGTATAGGTAGAAAGTATTTTTTTTTGTCAGTTTTGTATGGTTAGCTTTTAGGAAGGGTGGTTTCAGACTTGGGCCACGCTCTAGATTTTGTAGAGAATAGGAAATTGTAAGGGATACTTAAATTAGCCCGCTGAACTCTTTTTGTTTATTTGCTTTTGAATATGGGTGGCATCACTTGATGCTCTTTTAATAAAACTCATTTTACTTATAAATAGAAATATATTATGTGAGTTGGAACATATATTCTTAATATGAAATCTATGTAGTTTACTTATTTTAAAAGGTAATTACATTTTATTCCCTTTGTAATTTCAATAAAAATTATACGATTCTTATGTGGTTTAAAAGTAAATAAATAAACTCTCTATAGTTTGAATTTGTCTGTAAAATGAATAAAATCCTAACTAATTAGTGAAATGACATAAAAGCTCATTTATTTTGACATAAAAAGATAAAACAGTATTCTTGACGGTTCATTTTGAAAAGATGAAACAATAAAAATACCCTTATAACACAATTGCTGTAAATTTTAATGTCTTCCATCTATTTTGTAGTTTAATCCAAACCCAAGGGGTTTATGTATTTATGTTTCAACCAATGGGGGTCACGTCCACTTGAATCACAGGGAGGTAACCCTTATTTTTAATCGATTTATTTTATCATGACAATCCGGATCCATTCATTCTCTTATTGAGAATAGATAGTTCTGTGATAAAACATAAATTACCTAAGCAAAATCATTAGATAATTAGCAATAAATTGTACAGTTATTTTTAATTATCCTTTGCACCGATACATAGAGGGGTTAATTTGCGTTTACTTTGTCTGTAAGGATATATATGCATATACATATATATGTATATCACCACAGTCCCGTAAGTGAAATTATTTACCATGTGGTTGGGATGAAGATAATAACAGGCCAATTAGGTAATTAAGTTGTGTTGACTAGTGTTTTACTCTCAGTCTATTGGAGCCAATATCATCTAGGTGTGGTGGTGAGAGAAGTTAAGAGGTGGAAGTCATTGCTTCCATGGCGAAAAATGGGTTCCTAAGGCATGGAGTGCAGAGCATAATTTGGCTCTTGCTGCTTTTCAATGTAATGGTTTTCCATAAGCTTGAATGATGAACAAACCTTATTCAACTCGTGCAACTTCCGGTGTCTGGGGATCTTGACTCAACATACTTTACAATATGTTTCTGTTAACTATTAAGGACAATATGAAATAATTCGTCTACTCGAAGATCCGCATTCATTAACATACAAAAATCCCAGGTAATGAACATGTTACTCTTCAAATAAATTAAGATTTACAAGACATGGCTCAATCAAGTGGACGAATGGACTAAAATCTCATCAACACCAGGAGCTTCGATACCATACCCGTTTCAATTACTACAGCATTGCCTCCACAACTGATTTACCAGACAACAAAATAGCTTATACAGAAATTTGAAACTGCACGTAATCATCCACACAAATGAAGAACCAGGTAAGAAAAGGAAACTTTTAAAAGAGAGCCTCAACAGTACTGCCGCATTGATAGCTGTGTGAAGGTTGTCCAGCTACCAAACCTCTTGTCAATCTGATAATCACATAAAGTTCATGTACTAAAATAATGCAAATATAGCCAGACAGAAAATTGAATGCTGCCTCCAAAGTGGATCTCCTTTCATTATCTTAACGCTGATGCACAAGAAATTAAGACAGACCAAAAGGGGGAAAGGAAATAAAAAACAAACGAAGCCTGCCTCACTAAAGAGTCCTCCAGAAGCCTAATCAGATCTTCAACAGAAAGTAATGCATATTATTACATTTGCACTGATCAGGTTGAAACTAGTTGAGTCCTTTTAGAAAGCTGCACCCATTATAGGCCTTGAGAGCTATTATATGAATTATTTTTCTCATCTCTCGCAAACTATCTTCAAAGTACAACTTGTTGTCTTCTTGAATCTCAGTTGCGTCTGATTTTCTTGTCCTCACCTCCATTGTGTTTTCTTGATGAAAGTTGACTCTTAATCAGTTTTTAGAACTTTATCATTCAAAAGGCATATAATCTCAGCCCCACAAAAGAGGAGAAAGGGTGAAAACTATCAAATTTCTTAATTTTGTAAGATACATGTTTGGAAGTAAAATAAGAAGACTAAACATTCACAAACAAACACAGTTTTACCGAAGTAACAAAGCACCTCATATTGGTTTTACCACTAAAACTGTTCGTCTGATACTATAAAGAGCATTTCAAATAGGAATAATCACACTTTACCTCCTTGTGGTTTGAGCAAAAATCACATTAACCCCCCATGTGGTTCAAAATGAACAAAATAACCCCCTGTGATTTGGACTTTACTGTAAAATGGATGGAAACTATTAGAATTAATGACAATTTTATCATAGCAAAATTTTCATCATTTTATCTCTTCACAATGGAACATAAATATACGCTTTTACACTTTTATGTCCAATAAAAGGTTGTCCTTTGCAGGGGCATTTTTGTTATTTTACTAAATTTGTCAGGGTTCCATCCATTTTGCAGATAAGTCTAAATCACATGAGGGTTATGTATTCACTTTTAAACATAGTGGGGTCATCTAATTTTTGCTCAAACCACAATGGGATAATGTGCAATTACCCTTTTCAATTATTTAGAAAGTTGGCTGGGTGGAAGAGGCAATACTTACGAAACGGGGCAAGGCTTACTTTGATTAAGAGTACTTTATCTAGCTTGCACACTATAAAAGAACAGGTTAGGAGAGGAGTTCAAGTATTATCTAGTAGATCGGGACACAAGCTGTAGGAGAGGAGAGGATGGGTGGCCTGGGCATTAGGAGACTTACAATCTTCACAAGGCTTTGGTGGGCAATAAGCTTTGGAAATTTTCTTATGAGAGCGCGAGGAGTTGGAGGAGGGTTGTGGCAACCAAATAGGGGTCCTCGGGGTGATTGGACAACTCCAGGGTTGTCCATTTCATATGGAAAAGGCTTTTGGAAGGGCATTCAAGGGGGATGGAAGAATTTTGTGAGGCTAGTTAGTCTTATTGATGGGGGATGGGAGGAGGCCAAAGTTTTGGAGACATAAGTGGCATGGTCACAATAAGCTGGATGACGCTTTTCTAGACATTTTTATGCTAGTAGTGAACCAAGAGCAGATTATGTTTGGTGCGTGAACGAGAAATTTTGTGGGATTTCCCTTAGAATAGGAATGAGGAGATTCTTAGAGTACTCTACTCTAAGCACTTCATTGGGGCAAGACAGGATGATATGCAGTGGCTGGCAATGTGGGAGGGTAAATTCAGCATTAAATCTTTCTATAAGTTGCTTTTGGTCTAGTGATGTTCTCCTGAAGGTGGGTTTCTGTATTTGGTTTGCAGCTTAGGAGAAGATTCTTACAATTGACAATCTCATCAAGAGACGTCATATCTATGTTAATTGGTGCAGCTTATGTAAGAGAGATGGTGAGTCAGTTCCTCAGTAGAAAAGGAGTTTTGGACTCTCATTCTAACGATCTTTTGAATGTCTTGGGTCTTCTTAGAAGAGGTTGCAAAGGTGCTTCATAGTTGGTGGGACGGAGGGATAGGTAGAAAACGGAGGAAGGCACGATGTTTAGCCCCTTCTTGTCTAATGTGGTTGATATGGGGTAGAGAAGTAGAACTTTTCAGGGTATTGAACAATCTTTGTGTAGGTTAAAAAGCAATTTTTTGGCTACTTTGTGTACTTGGCTTTCGGGTAGTAGATCCAATTGACGTCGGCACAAAAGGACTCCTGAATTCACCCATGGGCAGCAATCCCTTGATGCCTTTTTGTATTTTTATATTTACTAATGGAGGAAAAAAAATGTAGAACATAGCCTCAGAAAAGATGCCAAGAAAATATGAGTTGTGAAACTAACGCTGCGTCTGGATCAAGGATTTGGTGATTGAAAAGAAAAGGATAAGGAAAAGGAAAAGGCGAGGGAAAGGAGAACAAAGATTTTCCTTCATTTTGTTCTCTTTTCTCTCACCTTTTCCTTTTCCTTTTCCCTTAATAAATCTGCAGACACAGAATAAGGGAGTATAAAGCAGAAAACCAGAATAAATAGGTGATAGACTGGATCACGGCTTACCTCTTTTAATTAGAAGAGAAGGGAACTGACCAACATAGGAACATATTTATTTTCATAGCCTTTGAGTTGGTGGCCTATGAGGCTTTGGAGCTGAAATGCAAAACAAAACAAAATTAAGTGTGAAGAGAAGAAAGGTTTTATTTTAACAAAAAACAAGATTGCACTAGCAAATGCTAATCCTAAATTAAGTGCACGTTTAGCAGTGTTTGATACCAAAAGTACACAAGATCTATATAAATTAAGTGCATGTTCAGATGATTGAAACAATAAGAATCAAAAGAAATTTGAGGAAGCAAATCAAAGTTCCTTAACAAATCATATCTCATATGTGAGGTTCCTTGCCACGTGATCCTCAAACATGGCAATAAATTTGATAACGGATTTTGAAGGCAAGCACAAACCTCATGCCCGAGTAAAAACTCAATTAGAAGGCTTCAATTTACAATGCAACAAAATTACCAATTCCTGCAAGGTGTAAAGCACAGCCGCTCTTACATACATTGTTGTCCAGTCCCCGCCATTAAATGTGGCAATCTAATGCAATTGAATGCAAATGCAAATGCCACTTTGCATGCTAACACTTACATTATTATTCTGTTAACACAGTTTTTACATGTAGTTTAAGACGTCACATGCTTTTTTTTTCTTGTTACGGTATAAACCTTTCAGTTCTAAATTTCTAATGGTGCAATAATAACCCCTAAAGTTCCAAAAGTTTAATGTAAGTTCATTGGAATTCTAAATAATGGAGGGTAATATTTCAAGTATTTTGTTTAATTACAAAAAAAATTCACATTTTCTTTTCAAATTACAGTAATACTTCATCAAGTGCCAACCGAAGGTGCCAAATATAGACACTGCTAAGCAGGACCATTGGAACATGACATCGTGGCATGAGACCTAGGGATGCCATGAAATCAGGACATTTCTTGACAAGGGGTAGCATATAAAGGTTCAGGATGAAATTGGCTAGTCAGCAACTACAATGGCATATTGTCCAACCTTGATCTAGTTCCCAGACAAGAAAAAACCCCAAAAGCAACCTGTTCTAGATTAAGTGAGCCACACCACAAGCATCAACTGGTCATGCTAGATTGAGCAAGCCATACTAGTCTAATTCTCTCAAATTACTAACAAGGTTTACTTCCTTATATACTACTAACTTTTGAGGCACATGCGATGTGTGTGCAACTCAAATTACATGAGTAAAGAAATCATTATTTTAAGCATTAAACTGTAAAGTGAAAATTGGGTAAGCAAATATAAAACTTACATGTTAAATCATTAATGTATCAATTCACGTACACCTGCCATATTTTGAAGCAAAACATGTTCACCAGGAGACAAAATTGCATAAATAAATGAAAGAGCTTATTTGTAGCCTTTGATGCAAAAAAAAAAAAAAAAACTGGAGAATGGTTTTCTAGCCATTGAAGGTTTAGATCACTACCTATCAAGGTAGGATTCTATGCACTTTAGAGGGTCATAAGCCCATAAATGAACCCTTAATGGTGTAAACGGCATAGTTCTAAAAATCAACTGATACATATTATATCGTCCAATATGTAAGGGTATTTTGCACTACTGTTACGGTTACTCATTGATTTATAGGTGATACAAAAAAAATAAAGAATGGTTTAGCCTGTGCATTATAAGTTTATGAAGATTAGTTGAAGATTTGGGTAAAAAACTTTGGAAGAAGAAGCTGCAATACAGAGTCACTTGTATTGCCTATTCTTTTAGTACCACTGTACCAGTAAATATTGGCTTATGTTTGCTTTATTCTTATGAATTATCTATTCTATAGCATTTGTAATTATTCTAGATAGTGAAATTCTGCACTTTATTTGCTTTAAAACCAACACAAAAGTAAACACATGATTTTAGGTGCCATAACATTCAATTGTGGTAAAAACCATTAGAACATGTTCATCAATGAGGTTTTTGGCATTTGCTAGTGCTTGTAAAAAACTTACAAATTCGGTTTTTAATTCTCGTTACACATTGGTCTCCTGATACTGTTACAACATGATTGCAACTGTTGTGATTGCGACTGTTAGGTCGATGGATACCGAGTTTTAAAACTATCGTAAAATGCAATTGACAGAAAAGAGAATAAAATATAATTGATTATTATGTTTGTGTATATGCATTTATTTGTCCTCTCTTAATTACATTCATAGCACAATGAAAAATGCCTAGTCACTCCCTCTTTTCTTCTTGTTCTCCTTCTCCTCTTTATTCTTCTTCTTCTTCTTCTCTATCTCTCCCTCTCTTTCTCACACAAATCATGTCTCCCTTGCTGTCTTCAACTAGTCATTCTACTCCCTCTATGATCTAATGTGCTTTGAGTAACAACTCAAAATCTCAGATCAGTCCTTCTTGACTCTCTCTTGCTTAATTCTCTCTCTCAACCTTGTTTCTATTAAAACTAGTTTTAGACCTGTCCAATGCACAGGATTGGAGTACCTCTTTAGATCTATAGTTCAACTATAATTGTTGTAAATAAAAACTAATATAATTTCTTTGGTCATATTTTTAAAGTTTTTGTATTATTTAAAATATAATCTAACAATGCATTCTATATTTGCCTATCCATATATACTTATAGTAAATTGAATATTAGTACAATTAACTGTTTTATCTATTTCTATTTATGCAATCTAAAAATATTATGATATCTTATGAGATATATAAATCACATAAATTTTATCATTTTGAAAATAAAATTTAATTATTCTCACAAAGAGAGTAATAAAAAAGAGGGTTGATTAATAGTTACTATTTATATGGTATTTTTAGTGGAATACAAAAATTATCAATTACTCATATATTTACATTTATAACTTAAATAATTGAATGGATAGTAAATATGCATTTCATTTGAATTTAGTGAATATAATTTATCAAAAATACATGTACGAAACAATTTATTTTAAGTATCAAAAACTCATTTATTTAAAGGTAATAATTGAATAAATTAAGTAGATAGTCCAATTGATTTTAGAATTTGTGTTGAACTTAGATGTTGAATATGTACAGAAATTGCATATGTCTGGTTGTACAAAGTGTTAGAAGTTGTAAAAAATATGGGCCCCCACTTTGTATAATCAAAGGATGCATGGTTAACATACGTGTTAGCATTTGTCAAAGTAAAAATAATGAATATATTCGACGTAATAGTTGAGAAAATAAGTAAACAGTCAATTGACTCTTAGAATTTTATTAAAATAAGTATAATAATATTTATAAAGTTTATTTTACATTAATAGTTATACATTTATTATTTACATACCTACATAGACAACTAAATCTATCTATAACTATTTATACATGTTGTTTATCTAACATGGAATAATAAGTACAACGATCATGGTACAATAAAATAAATACACATATAGATATAGATAGATGTAGTTCTGTAAGTATATGAATGTAGTAATTAATGCAGGAACATACATAAATTTAATGAACCCCATGTTCAAATAATTTGGATATGTACATGAATATACAATAAATGAACCAATGTAACATTCAAGCACATGTACTACAATAAATGCAGTTAACCACACAATTGTAATCACCTGTAAAAAAAAATTACAAAATGTTAGGGAAAAAAAATAACACCACAGTGAGCCACTTGTCGCAACCACAACAATAGTGGCCTCCTTTTCTATATAGATATAGATAGATAGATTTTCTTTTATATTAGAACTTTCCCCCGCTAGCAAGATAAAAGATTTTGCTACCAGGGGAAAGGCCTGTTTTCACATATTTTTCACTTTCACCACAAGCATCTACCTGCATCTCATGTGTCAACATTAACACTATACTTCGAGATCAAGAAAGTTATAAAATAACACACAAATTTCAAAATATGATGAAAATAATAACCAATTGTTAACCTATAAAAACCTATATGCTAAGTTTTGGCCCATAAGAGGGAATTGATGCAATTATGCAAGTCCCAACTGATACATCATTGGCAAAAAAAGCGAAATAAAACAGCAAAGACAAGGCAGAAAATTAAGAACCAAGGTAGATCTACTCACAAAACAAGCAGCAACAGTAAAAGATGGAAAGAGGCCTTAAGCAGCAGTTTCTCCCATCAGAAACCTTCGAAAACAACTCTCAAAAACTATCCCAAAACCCTTATTCGTTTTAAATTCTCTTTTCTATTTTTCTATTCAGTCGTCCATCATGAACTAAACATGCTTTTACTAGTAAGTAGTAATAAAAAAAACTGCATAGACGTATAGATTGTCCATGTGAAAATTATTTTGTTCGAACTGCACAGGTATTTGCCTAAGAGCAAGAAATTTTACTTCCAACATTGCAGTTTAATATCACTATATATAAAAAGAGCCTTCTGCGCATGAGGGTGTGCCATGTGTGTCAAATTTCCCCATGGACTGTTTTGCCCCCAAATTCTGTCTTAAATGCCCTCGCCTTGCTGGAGCATTTTTGCTAGCTGGTTATGCACAGTAATTTGTGATGCGACAAAACTAAAAAAATTCCTCAGTAAGTTTTCACATTTGAGTTAGAAAGAAACTAAGCCAAACCTCAACCAGTCTGATAAAGAGCCACAAAAAAGATGGGACAAAATTAAAAAAAATTCCTCAGTTAAGTTTTTATGTTCTTCTTCCCCTTTTATTCATAATTCTTTCTCATATTTTCAACTTATTTTTATTATTAATGAAGTACCTCCCACCATAATATTTTTCAAATATAATTCACAAAAATCAAAACTGCACTTCAACTAATGCATATTAAACGTCTATTCAAAATTTTTTACGAAGTTCCTAGTGGATACTTAGATGGTTCTATACTTGTTGCTTCCATTTCCCCAAGAACCATTAAAAACTATCCTCAACAGAGAGTAGAGAGTGTAACGAGAATTGTTTCATTTTTGAAGGCATGAGTTGAAGAAGTTAATTGAATTTCATTAGAATAAAAACTGATTCAACTAATTTTAGAAATGGTTGGAATCTGATCAAATTAATCACGTGTCAACTAATCTATGAACTGGAGAGACAACAGTAGAGCTTTTTTTTTTTCTTTTTTGGGTAAGTAAGAATTTAATTACCATAAACTAGATATTACAATAAAGCTCAAGACATGACTGCGCTAGGCAAACAACTCCCAAAATGAGAGAAACACAAACCTAGTCCTAATGCCACACACAGGCTGAGTAGCTAGGCCAAGTTCCAGCCACACCCAAACGGGCACTCCACAAAGCACACTGACAAAAAGTAAAAACAAATAAGCAAATCCAGCAACACAAACACTGCATTGTAGGTGAGACCACCATGCAACTGACTGTTTGTGCTGGGAGAGATACAGAGCCAGAGCTAAGCTGAACAGAGCAGTCAACAAGCAACCACAGCTTTGTACTCTAAATCTAGCCAGAATACCTCCTAAGAATCAAGATAAACCAGACCAAGGACTGATCAAAGCAGAGTTATCATCAAAATCAAGCTCCACACAGGAAGCATACACTTGGCAACTCATACACCACCCCAGAAACCAATTCCATCAGTCCAAGCCTAGTCAATGAGAAAAAGACAGCATCCAAAGGCCCAAAACACCATCAGTCGAAACCCTCCCGTTCAACAATACAACACAACGGAAGCTCTTCCTACTCATTCAGAAGCCAGAAAGGATAAGAAAAGTAGAGGATGATCCAAGTCACCCACCCGGAGTCAAGGACCAAGGCACTCCATGGGAAGACGGAGACCACTAGCCTACTCAATAAAAGGGTCAAAACTCAGAAAATTTTGGAAGTAATAAAAGGGTCGATGAACATTAGCACCAGAGGAAAAAGCCACAGAGACACACACAGTGTTTCCCATTCTTGTACATTAAAACCTCACCTCCCATAGCATCGGACACGCCACTATAAGAAATGAGTAAAGAAAAGGAGCACAAATAGGCTTACGAAGCCTGCTGTGGCCAAACCACGAGGACCAATCCCAACAGAGGGCACTCAAAGAATAAAGACAGTAAAGAACCTAGGTTGGGCACAGCTGAGGGTTTTCCAAGGCCAAAAAATTGAAGGAATCCCTGTCACCTCCATCATGGTTGATGCACCACGGGAAGCGGGAGCTCTAGGGAGAGAACCCCCTCTTTTTTAACCCTGATAATATTAGAGCTGCAGAAAGATCTTTTATTTATTTGAAAAGTTAAAACAGATCCATCAAGATTATCAAACATGTCAAAAATTAAAATAGAGCTTAATTCTGACAAAATAGATTTAAACATGATAAATAACTAGCCTAAGAAGCACAGATATGACACGGACACGAATACGGACACAGATACAGGCACAAGACATAGTAGTTTTCAAAAAGTGAGGACACGAACACGGCAGGGATATGGCAAAAAAATATATGTTTTATACATTTTTATGTATAATGTATATGAATGTAATATCCAAAGGTCATCAAAAGTACCCTAAATATTCCAATAAGTGTCGTAGATGTGTCCAATGTGTGTCCCTGCATGTCCTAGACATGTCCATTGAAAATTAAATAAATAGAATTTCAGGACACTCCAATTGATGTGTTCGAGGAGTATGTGTGTCCGATACATGTCGGACATGGATACGACACCTAATGGAGTGTCCATGCTTCCTAGTAACCAGCCAAGATTAGCCTATAATGCTAATTTCACAAGTACTAACTGTCTACAAATTTTTTTTTTTTTTTTTGAGAAGTGTCATGGTCGCTCGTAAGTTGCTGGGTCGCATTGACTGAAGATCACCTAACATACAGATGCACACTCTTCCATATGAAATATTCATCTTCATTGGAGCTTTTTGGTAGTAGTCGTGACCAACAGCCATACTAATCAACCTTTTCCCATGTTCCTCTTTTTAGCAAAATCAGAATAATGAGAATCGTAGTAGTAGTTCCACACAACCTCTTGCCCCTTACACCAACTAAAAAGGGTAAGGCCCTTTCGGAAATTTTTTTGGTAGGTTTCAACTATAAACAAAAATTGCACTCGAAAGAATAGAACACAAGCTTCCTAATAAACTGTTATGTCTTATACCTTTTACATTATGAGGGTATGGGAGAGAAACCTAATTTTTTATTTTCTCTCATTAGCCAAACGTAGTGTTCTCTTCTTCTTCTTCTTCTTCTTCTACTATTACTACTTCTTTCTTCCTTTCTTTCCTCGTTCTCTCTTACTAAAAATTTAATTAAAAGTTAAACAACTAAGGCAACATTTGGAGATGCTTTTAACATCGAGTGCCAACAAATTAAATACAAAAAAAAGGAAAGGTCAACATGTCAAATTTTTAGCTTTTCTGGGAGAAAATAGCAAAGATAGTGATGGAGGAGTGAATCACATGGTTTGTGTTGATAATCATATTTATTATGGCAGTGTAACAAATTGTGACAATAAGGTAATTATTTCTATGCAGCCATATTGAAGGAGGCAATGTTAGTAGTAGAGCAGTGAAGTTTAGGGTTAGCGGTGGTATTGGTGTTAATGGCAGCATCAGTGGCACATACAGTGGTTATGAAGGGTTGTAACGAGCATGACATTGAAAAAACTTGAAAGCTGGCCTAAGCAAACAGCTCAATTGTTGTGAGGTACTATTGGTAACATCCGGGGCTACAAATGTATGATGCAGGGCTAAGAAGTACAGAGACAAAAACGCTACATGAACACAACCCTATATGGACATGCCGACACGGCAATTTTCAAAAATTGCAAGACACGATACGGTAGGGACACAATAAAAACATATGTATCATATATTTTTATATGCCATATATATGAATATTTTATGCAAAGACAATTGTAAATTTACAAGATAACATTAATTAAAATTAAAAACCATGTATTCCATAGTTTAAACATCAAATTGGGTAAAAATCCATATTATTTTTATTTTACAACTAACTCCATGTTATTTTTTCCAAGCTTGCAATGTGTTTTATGTGTGTTTAAGCGATGGACATGTGTCTTTCTATTCTCAGAGAGTGTCTTATTTTTAAAAAAAATAAAAAATAATAGGATACATTTAGACCTGTATTTGACATGTTGAGGGGATGTCCAACACAAACACAACACCTTTTCAGAAATTTTTGTGCTTCTTTGATGCAAGGCATAGAAGGCCAATAGGAAACTCAAGAAACAAGAAATTTGGAGAATGTCTACCACTCAAGATGGGGAACTGATTTGGACGTGCAGTTGATGGCAATGATCCAGGCATGAAAAGTTCACAAAAAGCAAGTCATCTCAGCCATCATTACGTTGTTTTCACAAAAAGCTAGAGGGCGCTCCTGCGTATGCGGAGGACATGTCAACAGCCAGATGCTCGCTAAAAAGATCATTCGATAAGGATATGACGGATCAAGATTGTAATAAATTCGTCAGGGGATGCATGAAGTGTCAAATTCACGCCGATCTGATTCATGCGCCGTAATCATCACTCCATCCTATGTCGTCTCTGATAGCTATAGCTTTAAGAGAAAGGTTTTGGGAGAATAAGCATTATCATTAACTGGAAAAGAGGGGCTTAAGCTCTATAAGTAAAACTAAAGACAATGAAATCAAATCTGACTTCCCGGGCATATACAAATCAAGAAGAAAGCAAAGGACAGAAAGAGCCGTAATACAACTTGTTAATAATACATGATATTACACTCCCCCTCAAACTCGAACAAATGAGAGGTCAAGAAGCGAGAGTTTGCCCACCAAGAATTCATGCCGAGCACGAGTGTGAGACTTGGTGAACAAATCTGCAATCTGAAGGCCTTACTCATTTAAGGCGAAATAAAGGGCTGTCTTTTAATCAAAGCACTTCTCGCGAGTGAAGCGCCCTTTTTTTTATTTATTTTTTATATAAGGCCATTCATATTTCAGAGTCCTTCTGCACAGATGTAGCGAATGTGGTCAGAGAAACAGAGGTGGAGTGGTGGTGCCACTTCAATGGCCCCTGTTGGAAAGGTAGAATGTTTTTGTTCCAGAACAAAAAACCTGTCATTTTTCAAGAAAAAGAACTCCTACTTGGTTGCTTTGCTTCATGCCACTAAAAGGGATTTTAAGATGCATTCCAAAAGTAACTCCACTGAATCATATTTACGCTTTTAGCCACTAAAGCAAGGATACTGACAGCACTTCCAAAATGTGAAGATGGGAACCATCAGAAATTACAATGAAAATACATACCATTGGGGTTCCCTTGCTCATAGAAGCTTCGTAACAGAGACACTGCTTCTGATGCCATTATTCCTCCTATGCATTTGAAACCCTTTTGTCGTGGTACTCCACTACACCAAAAAAAAGATTGAACTGAGAAAGAACCCTTAACTTGAAGTGCATGCAGCACTAGTTGGACAAAAAATATATATGTGAATGTAGAGATAGAAGGAGAATGTAAGGTTATTATTGAGGAATATGCATTCTTGATTTAATAACAAACTTTATCATCCTACAATAGCCTGGCCCAGAAGATATCCTGCAGCAAATGTCAATGCTTTCTTTCTTCATTTGCTTCAGGTATACTTTAAATCAGAAAGTATATCCAGTACCCTAGATAGTTGAGGTCACAAATGGTTTGACACTATGGAATTAGTGAATACTTATTTACAGCCACTCGCTATTAGCTCGCTGAAATCTCTCCACTAGCACAATGAAATTCGCTCACCCTAGTTAAATCCAGACCTTCTTCCTTTGGCTGTTGGGGGAATATTACTTATTCCAAGGAACAAAATCAGAAATGAACAAAAAATTAAATTTCTTTACATATGGATTGCCTAAAAAATTGAACGGAAGATACAGACCAGAAGGATTTACTTAAACTAGTATGAAAAGCCAGCAATAACCACAAATTAATAATCCAAATTCAATTACCACAACGATGACAAACCAGATGATTTGGAATCCTCTTACCACAATTCAAGTCCACTAGAAAGTAAAGCATGCGGAAGACTTAATAAATAATAATCCACCAATAGCTTATCATGAAAATAAGTAAATAATAAAGATGAAAAGGTAAATTACAAAATTTATACACAAGTAAATTGCAGTTCTACCTTTTTATTCATTGTTATACAGTATCCTTGCCGCACCACACCACAAGAGGTTATGGAACCATGTTCCACCATAAAAAAACCCACCCCCCAAATTTCTTCCTCAATAAATAGTTAATATTCTCCTTGGAATTCGTCTACCTTTCACTCTGATATATATATGTTCCCATAACAAGTCTGGGAAAAGCTGTCTTATAACCCTAAAATCATCTATTCCAAATAATCAACATAAAAAATAAATTACTAAAAGTTTAAAAACAAATTGCAAGCAAATTCATGGATTTTTTTTCTTTTGGATAAATGTTAGCGGATTTGTTTTCTGAACAACCATCTTAGAAAATCTGCTTTCTTAGAACGTAAAACATACATGTCCATGTGTGTATAAATGCACATATTCACTAACATACATTAATCAAATTCTTACATCACAGTTCTGGCACACTAGCTACCACCCTTAGAAAGTAAGGTCCACTTAACACTCAACCATGAAATATTAAAACTATCACAAAAACCTGGTATACAATTGACATTAGCAAAAACGCCATAGAATCCAAATATGTACACCAAAAATTCCTAGAAAGGATTTTGAAGAGGTGGGTCGATTAAAACATGAAAGAGGAAAGCCAAGTTTACATGGCAGGTTTACCTAATGAAAGGAAGGACTACTAACCACAAAATTGTTTACTGCTCTCACGTCTTTAAGTTGATATAGAAGGATAAACTAAATAATAGAAGAGTGGGATTTTCCTAATTACTGTCCTTGTTATTTGCATCTTTCAAGTAAGGAGGATCTGGAAGATTCGAAGATGAACATAATTATTTTCCTTGTTATTTGCATCCTTTAAATAAGTAGGATCTGGAAGATGTATAGCAAAAAACTAGGCATCAACATGCCAGCTTTTCTACTAATTGTGCATTTTGCCTTTTCATCAAATCTGACTCCCAATACCCCGTTCAATTTCAGAGGACTCTACTCTCACAACAAAAGGTTATAGAAAACCAACAGCCATACTTGCCAAGTTGCCATCAGTCAAGCTCTGCATTTAAGATGGTGCTTTTGCTGCACATTTGCTTCTAACTTGTTCCTCAAGTTGATCATCTCATTTTCAAGAGCTACATGATGCCAACAGATGATATTTTATTTTCAAAACCGAAGTCCTAAAATAGGCTTCAAATAAGTCTTCATTCATTACTCAAAACAACGCCAATGGATCTATTGCGTAGAAGACCGAATAAGGAAAACATATAAAGATAGACTTGGCCCACAGAAACCCAAACTACAGCCCAAGACACAAATTACCCAAAAATAGATTTTATAAAACCTTACAAGAACAAAAGCAGCTAAAAATTATTCAACTCCCTAGGCAAGTTGTAATTGAGACTTTCTCCAGGAGACTAAATTAGCCCTTGAATTAGGTTTTCTCTTTTTCTTACAGTTCTTCCAATACTTAAGTTACATGGTGTTTACATCACTAATACAATCAATAGTCAGATTTAAGAAGTTAGCTCATGACTTGAACAGCTTTTCAGCTATCTGCTAGATGGAAGTTTAAGGCACTGCATGGTGAAATGCTTACCCTGAAAAAGTTCTCTTGCCAGTGCTGCATGTGGAAGGAGAGGATACGCAAATCCTCAGAGACAAGAATAAAACACTAGTTGTGATCAATATCAGAACAACATTCTCCTGATGTTCCCTTGGGAGCAATATTTGAAGGGTTAGTCTTATCTTTTGCCAAATTCTAGGCAGAAGCCTAATGCTTTCAGCATATTTCTTTTCAGTTTACTATGTCTACAAAACTCATAAGAACATATTTTTTTATGACCAACTCTTAGGTTGATATTTTATTTTATAAGTAAGAGTAGGTTTTATTAAGGGGAGGGGGAGGGGCTGCTAGGGTTTGAACCACAGATTATGAGCTAGGCTACATAAGGCCCCCCCAATCATTAGGGCAAGCCACTTGCTCTCTTAAGATGAGATTTTGCCACTCTATAAGACAACTCTTCCCTCATTACATAGTTTCATTTGAAGAAAGAAGAAGCAAAAGCTAAGGCATGATGTACATATTTCAAAGTGATTGTTTTATTATATACTTACCAAAGCACTTCCAAGAAGAAACAAAATTACGTAAGGAGTAAAAACTTCCATGTTATGTTTCGGCTTAGAATTATACCTAATGAGTGGTTCAGAGCTACTTGAATGCAAGGACAATATTGATCCACACCCTCCAAATTTATCATTCGCACAGCCATAGTATACTTCCTTTACACCTAAAATGGTCAACACATGTAACCCACATGTCACTATTATAAAAAGAATAAACAAAACAAAGAAATGCGTACAGCAGAATGAGCATACCGAGAATTGATAAAGCTGCCGCACACATAATACAAGGTTCACATGTAACATAAAGGGCACATTTTGAAACTTTTTTGGCAACTTCTGCCTGTGAAAGTCCATTTTGGTGCCACTGCTCCAGAAGAACATCAATCGCTTCCATCTCCGCATGTCTTGTGGCCTGCATTCAAATTACCCATAAACTAAATCTTAGAAAACCAGGTGACATAACCAACTAAATGAATTGTACAGTAGGATTTCTATACACAAACAATTCAAATTACCAGTAAACTAAATCTTACAAAACCAGGTAACACAACCTACTACAAGAATTGTATGTTAGGGTCATTAATACACAAAAACATCAAATTCTAAAGTCAAATTGCAATAATGGAATGTGCATAAGCTCAACAATACAACATTGAAACAAGGAAACAAACAAAAGACATTGAAGCAAAAACACTGAACAAAAACATTGGTTCCAACAAGGGTGTATATTTTATGTAAAAGATGTCACCTATTATGGTGCCAAAAGATAGTACTTGATTGTGTTTCAATAAAGTAAATCTAATCAAATTAACAAGAGTACCAGTCATGATAGATATATGAGAGTGTGAACTCCAAAAAACAAAACAAAAAAATTAAAAACTAGTCTAACAATTAAAGCATGTATTTATTTTGGAAAGATGCCACACAACTGTTGAGAATCTTGTTAAGAAAATAACACCATAAATCATTCCTCTCTTCACTACATTCCCTAAATGCAGTGGGCAGTGTTTAGGAGTTATGACTCTATATATCCATTAATTTTATTTATGATAATTATGCATCTGCAGATCTGCAGTCTTACCACACTAAAAGAGAATTCAACATTCTAAATGTCAATTTTATTAGGTTATTCTGAAATCCTAAATTCCAATATGGGTAACCACACCTAGAGAAACTCACAAAGGGCAGTCAATGGAGTGAAAATATTCTTGGCAACCTAGAATTGCCCTGGAACTCCAATATATACAGGAGAATTTGTGTAAGGTAATGAAATTCAAATGCTGCACAAAATATTCTGAAAACAGAATAGTGGATGAAACAGGAAACAAAGGATGTTGCTCAAGCGAGACTACAAAGAAGGTGCAGTTGATTCAGGAGCGACTTTGAGCAGCTCAGAGAAACAGAAGAGTTATGGAAATAACTGGAGACGAGCTTCACAGATTTGAGGGTGGAGATCATATGTTTCTGAAAGTTTCTCTTTGAAGGGAATAGTTCGATTGGAAAGAAGGGCAACCTTAGTCCAAGTATCGTTGACCCATTGAAGATTCTGGAGAGAGTAGCTGTCACAGCATATGGAGTGGCTTTATGCCTTAACCCTGAAGATGGCTAAATTTAATAATGTATTCCAGGTTTCGATGTTGAAGAAATATGTACCAGATCCATTGCACATCATAGCCTATGATGCTTTGCAGATGCAGTCAGACATCATATTTTAGTCCCAGTGGCAATGCTGGACCGTGTGAAGGTGTTGAGGACACCTAACAATCTTGCTAGTAAAAGTACTGTGGAAGAATCATGTTGTAGATGAAGCTACTTGGGAGAGAGAAGAGGGGATCCATGACAAGTATCCACAACTTTTGGGGATGGAATACCCAATAATATACTATGACTCTAATTTGTTCATTAGTATATGATATGGGACTTGTGGCAATTTTATTCGGCTAAGGGCACATGATGAGACATGTCGGTGCCATTTGGTAACTCTACTAGTTTTCATTTTTTGTTGTTAAAACAAAAATAGAACACATGTTTGGTAACCCAAATAACAATACTTGTATTTTAGTTTCATTATTATTTGTTATTAATAATATTAATGTAAAATATTACAAAAAATAACTACACATATATCTAATACACCAAAAATATGAATTCTCCAACCGTATAACCCCTCTCTCCATTATCTCCTTTCTTCATCTTTTTGCTTGGCTCTCTTCCTCAGCCCAACCACTTCTCTCTCTTCTTCTCTACCTGGGCGGATGTCCAATAGTGTGGCTGATCAGGTAGAGGTGGTGTGGGTGATCGGGTGGCAGTCTTATTTGACTAGGTTGCTAGCAAGAAGATGTACATCGACCCTGAATTGCAATTTGATAACATGAAATGGATAAGACACGTTTACAAGAAATCTTTACAAAGATTAGAAGTTTCAGAACGAGAAAATTTATGTAGTGTAAGGTTAATAAAAAAATCAAAAGTAACCTTCGGTGTGTAGAAGTATTGGGTGACCTATTATTTATTTTATGCATTACATCAATTATGTTTAAAATAAAAGGAGCTAATGTATAAATAAAGTTAGACTAAAATGTAAATAAAATTCAATAAGTTGGGTCAAATGATCATTTTCTATAAAGGAAATTTTTATTCAAAGAAAGCACCAAAAGGGAAACCACCTCTGTACATAGGATGTATATAAAGAAAACTATAACCCCTCCCAAAAATTAAGATCTCCTATACAAACTATTAGAACCTAAGAAAATCCACAACTATTCCCTAATATCCAAAATTGAAAAGTGTGTAAGAAAATCAATTTAAAACTATGAACTGGCAGGACAGTCTCTTCAAAAGTCCTTTGTTTACACTCACTCCCCAAACATCTTATTGAACACAAATGAAGAATCCTCCAAGCCTTCCTTGCCTTCCCTGCTATACACCCTCTAGGCAAAAATTCACATAAAGAAACAACTGAATTTTGAAAAATCCACTAATACCAAAAATGCAAAAAAATATACTCCACAATTGCCATACTAGAAGATTAACTGTTTCTTCGAGACTTTCTAACAGATACAACACTAGTTAGGAAGCATTTTACCCCCTCTACCCAGATTGTTAGTTGTTAGGATAGAATCCAATGTCGCAGACCAAGAAAAAAAAAAGCCATTTTCGACTGAGCACTCACTTTTAATTATTACACTGAAAAAATCTCTTGAGTAACCCTACCAAGAAGTATATTGAGCCAAGTTATAATTTTACGGAACTTTTGGGTAAAAAAATCATAATAGTCAAACATTGCATTAAGTACATCTCTCATGTTTGCAGGTAAGGTGTTAACCTCACATTCTTTCTCAATGAGTTTGGAGATGAGTTATCAACCATGAATTAATTCTCAACTTGCCACCCCTAAATACAATGAGAAAGTACGTGAAGTCGACACTTCACCCCTAAACGTGTTGAGAGAGATTGTAAGGTTTGACAACTCACACCACTTAATGCAATGTGGGAACTCCAACATCCAATATGGTCACCACTCTCTCATGATAAGAGCATGGTATCCTCTTGATACCATCCAATGGTTATGATCACTGGAGTCTAGGCTTAGTGTCGTTTGTCAAATGAATTTAATATATGTATATAAAATTATTTACTTTTGTCAAATTCCTCAAAAGAAGTCTTGTTAGTGATCATGGGGTTTTTGGATTGGTTATGTAAATAAAATCAGGTTATCAGTAACTCCTTACCCAATTGTAATATACGGAAAGCGGTGTGTGGGGATTTCTCTTGCAGATAATTAGTGGCATGGAGCCTTATTGTAATTTCCACATCTAAGAGTGCAACTATGCTCATTTAGTGGAGTTGATGGGTACCTTGCTAATTTTCTTATTCATCATGAGATTGATTTGTAATTCATAGTGAAACACTCACCTTGTCTAGAAATAGACTAGGGGTGGCCAGCTAGAGGGTATCTTTGAGAGAGACTATCCTTTTAAGTTCCCACTAGCTCTTGGCCTCCTTGTGTTCTAGGCATTAGGAAGAAGGACTTAGGGATCTAAGGTTTTCTTGTTCAAGATTTCTCAAAAAACTCATCAAGCACATAAAATAGATTGAATTGTTGCTTCAAGAATTGATCACGACTCCATCAAGAAGCCCATCTAGTCTCATAGTGGGTTTGCAACAAGAGCTGCAAAGGTCTGATCCAACTCATATCTCTTCCACAAATCATGTGCATCTTTGCGAGACCAATGTCACAAATCTGATTTTTTTTTTTTTTTAAATTTCGCTTCTGCTATGGTTTTAAGAAACCCATAATTGGTATCAAAGACATCTCATATACTTACGATGATTTGTGATGTTTATAGCATTAAACAACATCATATCATGATGTTTAAAACAAGGATTAAGGGAAGGTATGCTATTGCCTTAGGAGGATAGTCCACCTTGCTTTTGAAACCTAAGGGGTTCAGCCAATTTAGGTTTTGATACTAGGTGGTTCAGCCTATTGATGACCTTAGGAGGCTTAGTTCACATCCATTATGCTTCCGGATTTTCTGTTTCGGCATGTTGTTTGATCCTTTAAACATAAGATTTGATGTTAGTTTTGGGATTTTTTTTTTATAAGTTTCATGCTAGTTTCCCGCATTGACAACTATGGGTGAGATTATAGACTGACCAAATGTTCAGCAAGATTTGCACAAAGTGGGTGCTCAGGGGCTCAAACCGGGATCCTCACATTTCACTGCCCAAGATATTACAGTTGCACTGCACAATAGCCCCAAGGACCAGAGAAGAAGTTTTATTGGTAATAACTAAATACGGGTTTTAAGTCAACTAAAATATGATCATGTCTAATTCTGCTAAGACTGGCAACTGTGCTAACTCTAGGATTGAAAAAATCTCATGGATGACAAGTTCAAACACATGGTGTGTCAAAGCATTTCATTCAAATGTTAAAACGTATACAAATATTTTTTTCAAAAATATTGAAAACAAGTCGACTCAGATGGCTCTGATACCTTGTAAAACATCCAGGAGATGGAAAATATTTAAGTCTATATTCTCTAAGTTATCTAAGAAGTAGATAATATAAACAAAACATTCACAGTTGTACCACCATGCTTACAATATAACTTGTGAAAAACATACCCGAAGTTTGATTTTTAATCATCAGAGAAATAAAGAAAGAGACCAACCAAAGTTAGAAGCATCAAATTGTCACCAAATAAAGGCCACCACCAGTTGATTGGATTTATAGAGAAGGAAGCATAATCAGATGTCGATTAAAAATAGAAGGCAAATTCTCCTATGGCGCTGTAATTGGAAATCCAAACTCATTTTTTCTCTAAATGACAACCAGGATATGTTTGATGTCAAAATAAAAGCATTAGAAGGTGAAACCACTTTGATAATTGCTTAAATTACAACTCATGTATGGAGTTAGGCATAGATGCTGTGGTTCATCATCAAACTAGACTTGAGTATATTCTCCACCCTCAGAATCAATATAATAGTTTCGTGGCTTTCGCCCACAAAAGAGGTAAAACAAAATAAAATGCTAACATTATAATTTATTGCCAGTCTCAAGCAACTGCAGTTAAATTACGAATGTCACAAGAAGACCGGGTTTTAACTACACTTCTCCAAGATCAATCCGATCATCAAAGATCGGATTTTATATATAACCATATAAAACGTGCTCAATCAATCCTTCATAAACAAAAACACTAAGAAGTGAGTTGCAGAAAGACAATCTAAATGGGGGATATAATAAGTACAGATAAAAACAACAAAGAAAAATGATGGACACAAAAACACTACGAAGTGAGTTGTAGAAAGACGATCTAAATGGGGGATATAATAAGGACAGATAAAAACGAAAAAGAAAAATGAGGGACACAAAAACACTACAAAGTGAATTGCAGAAAGATGATCTAAATGGGGCATATAATAAGGACAGATAAAAGAAAATTGATGAGTATACATTTCGTGTCTCCGTGGTCCGATTTCTTCCCGAGGCAATCACTTCCCCATCCTCGACAATCACACAACTGTTAAATTACAACAAAACAAAGAAGAGGGAAAGATTGAATAGGAAAGACAAAACAAGTAGCTATATACTCATTCTGGTGTCGAGCAATAATAACAAAGTTTTTAAAGACAACGTATACATTCTTGGGAAGATATGTGTTTCATATAACAACTCAAGAAAACATGGCCTTGTCCCAACAACTTAAAGTTGGTAACGGGGTTTCAAAAAAGCTTAAATTTTAATTATATATTGATGGTAGAATATTCTTAAACTTCAAAATTGAATATTTAATATTATAACCTTAGCAGTAAAGATGCGAAAAATTCGTGGAAGGAAAAATTAAGCTCGTCTATGGATAAGATTTATGCATTTATAGCAAACTTGGATCCTTACACTGTTACACAACAGAAAAATAATCAAGAAGAAACTTTTTGCAAATACATCAGCAAGAATCAGATTACCTTTGAAGCAAAGAAAATGTTAATTGGATGCAGATGGAGCATGCCAATGCCCTCAAAATAAAAATCAAATTGGACTTAAATGAAACGTAGAAAATAAAAAAGGATACTCGTCTACCAAAGAAACAGAAAATGGAATGGATTGCAATCAAATTTACCAGAGTAGGCTATGAATAAAAAAATATAAAAAAACATACTTTCCGTTAGCAAGACCAATTTTTTTCATAGAAGTGGAGAAAATCTTATATTGAATGGAAGGCAATATTATTCCACACTTTCCTTTTTAAATCAACCTTAAGAAACAAGGATAGGTGTGCAACCAGATTTTCTAGCAAAATATTAAGAAGCAAAAGATCAGTTCACGTAGCCTACAAGACCATAATTCAATGATACATAACACCAGAAAAGCAGAATTAAAATTGTGAACTCAAGGGAAATTTGTTGAAGCAAATGAAGAAAAATTAAAGAATTAAAGCTTCTTACAAAAATAGAATATAAACATATTCAAGACTCAAGTGCAAGACAAATGTAGATTTGGGCTTTTGCGTTTGATTACTTCCATCTTTGTATATGAGACTCAAGCTTGGGTTTCCCCTTCAAGGCCACAGAGGAGGTTGGCAAGTCAGAAAACAAATTATTTCTCGAATGGTGGCAAACCCACTTCTGATTAAAAGCACTCTTGCCTACTGACATACTTCCATGTCCATCTTTATCATCCCAGTGAAGAAGGTGGATAAGATGAAGACTTTAGCATAATTTTCTGTAAGGGAGTCTTGGCGAGAAGTCCAATTATCACCTTATGGGAAGTCCTATTAACACTTTAACTAACACCAAATCAATTTTCTTTTCTATTTTATTATTTATTTATTCCGGATAAGTAAACTAACACCAAATGAATAACACTATAGAACATATCCCAACCCTGCAATGGATGAGAAGATGATCCTGTCTCCTCTATGAACTTGCACATACAACATCAATTGGGAAGAACCATTGCCCCTTGGAAAAATTTATTCATCGTCACAATCTTTCCAAGTGCAGCCATCCAAGACAAGAATGCAATCCAGAAGAGGCCTCTTTCTTACTCTATACTTTCTCAAGGAAAGCTTGAGGAAGAACCACCCCTCAATACCTTTTTAGAAAGATCTCATGTCAAACCTCCTACTTTTCCAGATTCCCAAATCATTAACATCATCCCCACCCCAACTGCTATCCATATACAAGAAATCTAACAATTCATCCACTGCCTCCACCTCCCAACTATGAACTACCTAAAAGGTCAGGTCCTACATGATAGTTCTCTGACTGCCTGAGGTTAGCAGCCATTGCTACATCCGTATCCTCTGCCAGCACTTAAAGCTCCAAGGATGGCATTTCCACAGCACCTCTCTGCACCACTATCATGTTAAAAATGCAAGACCATCCACCAATTGCCATCAGTATTAAAAAACATATGCATATTCATGACAGCCTCTTCTATGCCTTTAGATAGATATGCCAAAAGAAAACATGAGTTGACACAGAAGCCGCCACAAAGATCTCCCACCACTTAAAAAGACCTGCACCAAAACTGGAGTGAAACCAATAATAGCAACTCATAACTATTACCCCCCAACATTTCCAAGACCAGAGATCTAGTGTCAAATATGCTTCCTTTTCATCCTCAACCCAATTCTTAAAATTCAATGAAAACACTTTCCGAAGTTTACTGTGGGCATAATAAACACAAAATCAAGGACAAAATTGAATAATAATGTCTTCAGACTTCTCTGGTGGTTCACAACTGGCAATATGCTAAAGAATTGGAATCCCCAGAGTTTTTCTCCTATTACGGCAATTGAATGGACAGCTTCAGAACAATGTCAAGAGAATCAGGAGGTTGATTGGGGTGTTGCTGCACCAACAGGAAGATCATGATTAAAAAAGTACAAAATCAAAGAATTGGGTCACAACAAAGATGTAATAAGAAACAGAGTGTATTATTTTGCTGAAGAGAAAAGAAATAAGAACACCTAGATCTTTTTTTTTTTTTTTGGACGATTGAAAAAAACTGACCAGCGCAAGAAAACCCATAACACAAATGGTAGAGTGTTCAGGGTTTCCCGGCAAGAAATCTGAAAAACCAATAAAGTCCCAAATATGTTACTAACGCTTTCACAGTCCTAGTACGCTTCAATTTCAGCTTTTTGTCACTTACCGTAGAAATTCAGTAAGTAAATCATGGTCTCTCAGGCTTTTCACATAGATAAAAACTAATGCCTCAATATCTAGCTTTTCAATAATCAGCAGAGATAAATAAATTAATTAAAAATCTGCACTTTGAACATTGACTTCACCTTGAAAATTGGTTACTTTTAAAAGTCAAATTAGTCCACATATCATGAGAGTTACCAAAGCTTCAAAACCATGGTAGTACGTATTTCAATAATTGAAGGGCATGCCATCAAGTTGTTAGGAGAGTGCAACTTCCAATAGTAGCAATTCACATTCAACTAAGAGAAGACTTACAACAGTATAGGAGTTACGAAGGACATTGAGGCTAATGAGTAAGCCCAGGCCTCTTCAAAATATTAGAAGATGCCTCTGAAGGATAATGAAGTTGCATGATAGGAAATTATTGATAAGATCAATGAAAAGCTTACCCAACAGGTACTTCAAGGTTATCAAAGGCAAGCTTCGCCTACCAAAAGAGAGAGTAGCAAACGTTATAAGACCGGGAAAAAATAAAAAATACCACCAAAATGTAAGCTCATAATAACAATTTACACAGGGAAAAAGGCAAGTGATAATATAATATGCATGACGCTATAAACTCTAGTCTACTCTGAAACAGCGATGGAAACAAACTACAGCAGCAAATAATAGTTCAATATCAGCCTTGGCACTACTTGTGAGTCCACCTCCACCATAAAACTGAAGATGACTTCCTTCCCCAACAGCTATACAACTACAGCTCACAGAGTCTTATACTTGCACTACTCAGTTCCCTGGTGATTTACTCATTAATGAAACTACGGAATTGCCTTGGTATGAAATCAGAAGTTCATAAAAACTATGTCAGTTTCCAAATATAGCAAACAAATCAAAGATGGTGTTTCAAAAAGTACAACTGCTCAAAACTTATATCAAAACCATAGGTATTGAAGAAATCTAAGCATCAGGACCCTTGTTGATCAGAAGATATTCTACTAGGAAAAAAAAGAAAAAGCAAAAAGTGGCCATCAATCATTCGTGACATATCAAATTAAGATTTCACAATGATAAATGGCCCTCATTCAATCTTACATGTTTGTAAGCAAACAATGAGGGATATTTCCCTCCACTGCATTACACCCTTCGCTTACTAGTACATGTGTGCTCGCAATACCCGCACATCACTGGATCAAAAACCACAAGTACAACATGACCAAGAAAATGCTAGAGTGAAAACATTATTAACCACCCACGCATGAAAACAGCCCTTTTGAAAGCATACCCAAGGAGCGGGCATCCATCCAATCTTCACTTATAGACATCAAATGGCCTTCTTTCCGTTCGTTAACTACTTCTAACGAGCAAGTTAGTAGCCTACCTCGGCTGAATGTTGGGACAAACAGCAATAACCGTGCTTATCCTTCTATACTAGTAGTAGCAGTAGTGGGTAAATCGGTTTCTTAGGTAAGGTTTAGTTTCTTTATTGATGCATTCTTCGCACTGGAAACATATAAATTATTCATTATTCCCTTCAAAGGAACATCTGAGCAAGTAGCAGAGCCAGTAGAAGCTAAATACTTATATCTGAACCCATGTTTTAGACACACTGCCAATTTGCATCTTTAAAGGATTAAAGAATAACAAACACCTAAAAAGTAGCCCCACTATAGCACAAACTTCAACCTTGGATAGCTCAAATAATTCATAAAGAGCGCTATGGATGAGAAGCAACTTTAACTATGGATAATTCAAATATCAGCAAATATAAGTGGTTTAGCTTGAAGTGGGTGTTTAAGCTTTAACCTAAGGGCTAAGATACATTCCAGAAAGCTACAATTAAAATTAAGGAAACAGATGTAGTACTGCAAATGAAATAAAAACATTATAAAACATTTCTTCCTATTCAAATGATCCATATCAACTAACCATTTTATCCATAATTCTGCATTTTTTATTCCATTCACTCTCTCTCTCTCTCTCTCTCTCTCTCTCTGTGGCAGAGTTATAATGTATCAACTATTTAATCAGAAAAGATAAGATGTTGGGAAATTAAGAACTGACATGTTCTTGACTTGAGCATTTTTTAACACATACCTATCACAATTTTCCAAATCAAAAGAATACATCCAAAAGGTGAGATAGCACCTTGAAGAGAAGACAAGAGATAACAGTTATATGGGTTAGCCATGTGCATAAAAAATTAGTAACTGCCCTAGTGAAGAAATAGCAACATGGCCCGGATGGAGAAAGTTATGAGGATGAAAGGAAGACCGCAAAAAGGAGACAAGTTGAGGAAGTAATGGAAGACAGGAGGCACAACCAACCTATGTGCTTACATGAAGTGGCAAGGCAACAAGCATTTCATGTAAACAGCTTGGGACAAGCATCTCAAATTTAACCTAAGCACAAATGTAATTTCGAAAACATAAACAAAACTGTAAGTTCAAAAGATATGTCACCACAATTACAAGGATATGGATACATCTAATAGCTAATCAATCTCCAATCTTAAAAAAAAGGTATATACCTTTTTCCTTGTTTTGTTCACTTAAGTAATGTAAGTATCTTCTAATTGACAAACTCAAGTAGCATATTTAAGTGATATTATACAATATAATAAAGAAGCAAATTTGGAGACGGACAAATCAGTTTAAAAAAATCCTCACAAATCCTCCTAGTTTATGAAAAGGTTCATGCATTACCTGCCGTACTGCAAGTTCCATAAATGCAACAGTTTCTAGAGAACTCTGTTCCCCACATGAGCCCATCTAACAAAAAAAAAAAAAAAAAAGAGAAATGGGAAGTCAGTTCACCTCAAACACACAAGCGCATGTACATGCCACAAATATAACATTCCAATTTTTTAATAGGTAACAAATACACAATTTTCATACTATTTTTCATAAGTAAAAATAAACTCTATTAATGAATTAGCAAGGGGATACCAACCATGTTCACTATCAATAAATAAAGCCAAAGCTATACTCTATGCATCCAAAATACTCTACAAAATTCAAAAAGAGGTTCACTGATGGCTCAATACTACTGGAGAACCAACTACATGAGCTAGAAGTCTACATTTTAGCCTAAAAAGCAGCTCTTGCTTCCCATCAAAAGATCTCCAATTGTGCTCACTCCGAATCATCTACATCAACACATGAGGCACCAAAAACTAGGCCTTCTTCCAAAAAACTCCTTTACATTATAGGGGAAAACCCACTCCATTCTAAATTGCCTCATGATCAAAAGCCAAAACTCTCAAGCCACCAAGCAATGGAAAAGGAGGTGATTTACAAATCCTCCATCCTCCTTACATATACAGTCCCCATTTATAAAAATCGATCCACTCCTATAAACAATAGTCAAGGAATTAAAATCCTACCATAAAGTGCTATCCAAACAAAAAAGGCAATCTTAGAAGGAGCATTAGATGGGCAATATCAAATAATCCTTGACAAGTACCCTCTATTTGGCCTCGCTCTCATTCAGTAGCGGTTTCTTCATTCTTTAGATAGCAGCGTGAGAGCTCTGAAATTCCATTCAGGTCCTTAGTTCCAGTTGAATCGCGAGCAAAGCTCGACACTGCTAGCGAAGCTCTACGACAGAGCATTTCCATTATTTCAATTATAGAGCCAATCACACTGCTCTCTCTCTTTCCGGCCGTAGAATCGTCGGGCCTCATTTAATCTCATACCTCCCCAACCAAAGATGGTTCCAGAATCTGACCTCCTTGCCATTCTGTGCCACAACGAATATGCTTCCTAAAATCATCCAAAAGAGAGCGAATGCCGTTTGAAAATCCCAAAACATAAGACCCCGACACCTCCTTAGAACACCAATATCCTCAAGCACAACCATACTTGGCCCTGCAAGCATATCGCCCAAGCCACTTCCCTAGGAGAGCTAGAGTAAAACACTCAAGGCTCATTACGCCCAAAGGAAGCTCCAAAAGTCTCTATGCATCGTCTCAAGTCTCTGAACCACCAATGACATAGTTATGAACAAAGTGACGAAGTAAGTTGAAAACTCGACATAGTGCGCTCTTCATCAGAGTAAGCCTTCCCCTATGGACATATTTCCTTTTCCATCATACCACATGTTTTCGAAGTCTATCAATCACTGAATCCCATGTGATTAAACTTGAAAGTAAATCCCAAAGGAAGCTCCAAATAGGTGGCCAACAAAGATTCCACTTTGCAACCCAAGATGTAAGCTAAAGAAATGCAACCATAGGCTTTCAAACATGCACTAAGACAATTCGGTGGAGAATTTTATGCAAATAACTGTCCAATAACCAAAATCCAACAAGTACTCATCCACCAAAAATAATAGACATAACCCAAGAAATATCAACAATCGAGCAATTTTCAGAGTTATAAGTAAAGCCCACCACTTTAATAAAACTTTGTTGTCGTCCTTTCATCCTCATAACTTTCTCCATCTAGGCCATGTTGCTCTTTCTTCACTAGTGCAATTACTAATTTTTGCTGCACATGGCTAACCTATATAACTGTTATCTCTTGTCTTCTCTTCAAGGTGCTATCTCACCTTTTGGATGTATGTAGGCCCGGTCGAGCCCGGCTTGGCCCGCCCAATGTCCACCCCCACTTCGGGTTGAAATCACACACGCCTGGGCCCAATCACTGCCACTTTTTTTGTTTGTACGGTCTCTCCACGCTACTCCACCTCTAAGACTTTGAACTGCTTAGACGCAGTGGTTTGCTCCCATATAGTACTCTAAGACCATGCAGTAGCTCCTCCCTAAATACCCCATACATTATCATTTTTCTCTTTTTTATATATTATATCTTCTTTTCTTTTTTGGTTGTTTTTCCCTTTTACAATCTAAATTTATTTTGTTTTTTCAATGCTTTAAATTTCTAAGGAGTGAGAGAAGTTTTATATCGTTTTTTCAAGACTTCACTTTTCTTATCCTATACAATTGTTTTTTTCAAGCATTTCCTTTTCTTATCCTATATATGCAAATATATTTCAAAGATATCATTTTCTAAACCAATGTATGCAAATATATATTTTTTGTTTTTTCAAGGAACTCCTTTTCTTATCCTATACATGTAAATATATATAATTTGTTTTTTCAAGGATTTCCTTTTCTTATCCTATATATGCAAATATAATTTTTTGTTTTTTCAAGGATTTCCTTAACATAAATTCATCACAAACATACATAAACTAAACAACATTCACTGATCTATACTATATATACATATATATCCTCACCAATAGAATTCGTAAACATAACCAAAATTTACATAACAAATCTATATAAACACCAATATATCACAAATCATACATAAATAAAACATAACAATAAAAAAAATTAACACAGATTTATAGATGGCCAGATGAAAAGAGTAGATACTAGATCCTTGATTGCCAGATGATGATGGCAAATTGATTCACTTCACTGTACTTCTATTTTTCATAATAGTGCCTAGTTGCAGTAATTTAAGGGAAAGACAAACACTACATTACCAAAAAAATTGCCTCTTAGAAAAGCCCTAGCATTCACCCTGATTAATAGAAACGATCTCAATAAGAGCTATACCAGAGAGAGAGTACTACATGCTACTTGTAGAGTGATTAGGTTTTGCAGTCTGATTAAAAATAGAAAATTCCAAAAATAGAAGATTCCCTAGATAGCTAAAACCAAACACAAAGGTAATGTCAACAAATAGGGGGTCAACCTATGAGTTCTTTATAGCAGATCAGTTGCTACACATTAGGATGTCCAACATCTGAGTCTCAAGTCTCAAATCTCAACCCCAACCCCAATGGGGCATCAACCAACTTATCTACACAATGTAAGTTCAGTGGATTAGAATGAACCACTATTAAATTTCCAAACCCCCAAAAAAAAAAAAATTCAAGGAAATAAATACATAAGTAAGTTCATTGTATCAATCTATACAATGAAAGTTTATTGCGTCAGTCCTGTCTCTTTGGGGTCCCTTGTCTTTGTTCTTCTTCTTCTTAAGACCATAAATTATTATCTTTTTGGTTCAATTCAAATAAATAAAGAGATTATCTGTTCTACAAATTTAGCAATAACAAGAACATTAAATAGGATCTTCACAACCTTTTCTTTTTGGGTTTGGAAATTTCAAGTAAAAAAAAAAAGAAAAAAACAGTAACACGTCACTGTATGATTCTTGCACACCCAATAACAATGGTCATTTCCTACCTAATAATGTAAAACATAACAATGTAAACATGGCATATATATGGAAACAATGAAATTATTTCTTTTGAATTCGGGAAGGCAAAGATAAATAACATTAGGCTTATGAAAAATGTCACTGAGAGAGAGAGCAACCAGTCTGTATATATATATATACGGAGAGAGAAAGAAACCCGTTTATTGAAAACACATCTATATGGAGAGAGAGAGAGAGAGAGAGAGAGAGAGAGAGAGAGAGAGACCTGTGATAGGAGAGAGAGGTGTTGGATGTGCAGAGGGGCGTCCTCTAGCAGTGGTGGAGCTGGCGGAAAGCTGTGGCGTCACCAACTGGGGGTGTGCTCCGGCGATGGAGGTGGCAGCGTACGTGGACTGGCAGCATAGGACAACGTCGGGGAGGGAGAGGGAGAGGGATCTGATAAGCCTAGGTGTCACGGGCTGGCAGGCCGGGCACCACACGGTGACACTAAATGCGACCCGCCATGATCATACGCAGCGGAATACACCCGTGAGGCGACTATGCACCAAGCAATAGTCTCGCCAAACTCAAACACCAAGGCATAAGATTATGCGCTTGTCCAGGATCCATCCGTAATGCCCCGCATATCTCTTTAAGCACGGACCTCTGATGCTCAAGCCATAAGGCAACCCAAGCTATAGGCGATAGCAACGCCATACTTAAATGCGCGCACACACGGCAAGCAATGTGCTTAGCGCCAGTCCCTCTCGAAACACAAGCCAGATGACCATGTGCAACTAGACATGCGCGCGTCCGCCAAGCATCACCTGTTAGGCACGACGCCTCCCTCCTTGAAGCTCTTAGCGCCCCGCGTCAAGGTTGCCTGCAAGGAAAGGCACCAGCGAATAGCAACTGATAAGCCCACAACATTGTGCCCTACGACACCAATGCTAGCCAAACCAAGCGGCCGTGTGCACAAGCGTGAACCCAATGCGCAAGTGCACACGAGACACACGGCATGCAAGTGTGCACACCGAGGTCCAATCCGTCATGGACATAAGCCCCACAACTTTATAATTATGGCGTAGCGGGTGCGAATGCCACAAACCCATCCTCAACGCTAATGCCCAACATTTGCCCCACCGGGCACAATGCCGCCCATGTAGCCCCTTGACTAGCATGAGGACTGCAGCCACGTGCCACAGCCGGCCCCCAAGTCTCGCCCACTCCCTTGGGGGACTCACTTGAATGCTGTCCCTTTCGGTAGCACCAGGGGGTGGTAGAGTCAACACCATGCCCCCCCCTTATAATAGCATTCTGAGCCATCTCCAAACTGATAGGAAGAAATATCCTACCCCCTCGAGGAGTCATAATCCATAAATCCAATAAATATGGAAAATACAAATTACGAGATTGCCATGCCACCGGCCAATCATGCTCAGACATGCCCCACGCCAAGGTCCCTCGCGGCCCCCGACGTGCCACGGGTGGCAACCTGTGACACTAGGGTTTGCACAAAATCAGTGGAAAGAAGAAAATGAAAAGGGGAAAAAGTTTCGCAACAAATGACGCCGTTTTAGGGAGGATGGAAACATGGCAAATAAAACAACGTACACAGACGAAGGCGTTTTACAAGACTAGTGGTTTGGCACCTACAGATTTATTAAAGGGGTAATTACACTCTACCTTCGTGTAGTTTGAGTTAAAATCAGATGACCCTTATAGTTTAAAAGTGAACACATGACCTCTTGTGATTTTAGACTAATCTGTAAATATATAAAAACTGTTAGATTTAACGGAAATTTTATTATAGGGGTATTTTTATCATTTTATATCTCTAAATTAGAACATTAAAAAGATGATTTGGTCTTTTTATGCCAAAAAGATTATGAAAACAAAAAATTATGACCCTTTTATGTCAAAATAAAGTGTTGTCTATCGAGTTTTTTGTTTTATTATTTCACAAAGTCGTCTTTTTGATGTTCTAATTTGAAGATGTAAAATGACCAAATCATCTTTTTGTAAACATAATCTTTGATTTTTATAATTTTTTGGGCATAAATAGGCCAAATCATTTTTTAATAGTCTAATTTAAAGATATAAAATGACAAAAATACTGCCATGATAGAATTTTGATTAAATCTAATAGTTTCTATCTATTTGCAAATCATGTGTTCACTTTTAAACTATAGAGGGTCATCTGATTTTGATCTAAACTACAGGAAGATAAAGTGTAATCACCCATTTATTAAATACTAGTGGCACGTGCCAACCACATTTTCAACAAATACACACAAAAAAGAATAGTATAATTATAAATAATAAAAAGAACAACGGGAGAAGGTCTAGGTAATAGAAGAGGACATCACTCTCAAATATAAATTTGTATAAAAAATACATCAAGTACTCAGCACTTTGCTTTTCAATTGTGGCAGTAGAAGAATCATTCTTATACCTGAAGATACTATCTAGGATATAAATACAGACTGAACTATTAACATTACCTATATATACATTCCAAATGGATATTTTCAAAAATCAGATAGCTGCCTAGAATTCTTGAAAACTAATGAAGAGCTCATATTTACATGCCGATTTGGATAGCAAGAGAATGGACATCATTCTGGAGCTTCTTGCGAACAAACTTGAGAGCAGTGGGTTGACCCTCATACATGTAAAACCATCATTAAATATCACCATTTCATCATATATTGTGGAAATAGGAAGACCATTCTTATAGTTGCCAGCACCTTTGTTTCCAATCACAATTCCCATTGGCATTAATTCTGATTTCTATAATAGTCCTCAGTTCCAACGACGTCATTATCAATATTCTATTCATCGCCTTCACCAAGAGTCATTTGTAACTAAAGTCACAGTTCCATTTCTACAACTACTTTTCCTTCTTAAGTCTCTAGCCTAAACTTGTAGAATACTGCATGCCAAAAACAATTGGAAAAACTAGGCACAAATATATAGGATGAATTAAAATTTTGAACCCAGAATTTTTCATTATCTGAAGCCTAAAAAAGCAAAATTTTCATTAATCCATGCCAAAAACAATTAAATTGTTTTCCCTTAGGTGGAGTTGAGCTTTTGAATTTTTGGTAGCAAAACCAATAAAAGACATTAAAAATAATTGTTTTTTTATTATTATTTCCCTTTTCTTTCTTATCAATTTTTCTCAGCATCCCGACAATAAGGTAAGTTAATCAATGCAATCAAAGAAACTCATTTAGTGGCCATTGGCAGTTCTCATCTCAATACTCTTGCATTAAAACTTTTCCTTCTCCAACAAAGGTCATACAAATCTTTTCAAGAATTTTAGGCAAACTAGATACATAATCCCTAAATTACTCATTTCTAATTTATGAACCAATTTGTCCTCTCAAAAATTAGTTTCCACAATCGTGACAGAATTATTATGCAGATGCATTCTATAAAACATGTAGCTGCAAATAAATAAATAAATAAATAATTACGAAAAATTACGTATGACAAAAAATTAGCAAACATTGGTCACCTGTTTGAAGATAATAGAATCGGGTGGTCCCGGTTTGCGGAAATTGAAGCACTTCTGTCCTTCAAACCTGATCACCTATATATACACACATGAAAGGGGTGTCGAGCACTGCAATAGATGACGTTGAGAGCGGCTGTTTGCGTTGTATTAATCGGCAATCAATCAGTGGGCGGTAGCCGCAACTTTGTGGCGGCCGGAAACTGGGAGTTGCTGGAGCAATGTAATTGGCTGACTATGCCGCCCAGAAATTGAGAATTGGCCTCAGTCGGAGTTATTGCGATATTGGTATATATAGAGAAAAGAAACAACACAAATTTTTATTTTTATTTTTTAGGTACATGGGAGATCAAAGTGAGGAGGGTCAGTATATAATTATTTTATCGTTCGTGTTATAGTGTATATGTATATATATTAAATTTATGTTATC
This sequence comes from Euryodendron excelsum, assembly GCA_033060915.1. Classification (NCBI taxonomy): domain Eukaryota; kingdom Viridiplantae; phylum Streptophyta; class Magnoliopsida; order Ericales; family Pentaphylacaceae; genus Euryodendron; species Euryodendron excelsum. The sequence goes on along the minus strand of CM065393.1, from coordinate 5,998,854 downwards.
TATTTATACTTACTACTATAAAAACGAAAACTTCATGGTAACGCTAATTAATTTTTTTAAATAATTCCAAACAGGCAACAAACTAAATACAAAAAGTTTAAGGACAAAATAGTAAATTATGAAATCAAATTTTGAATATATCTATCCAACCTACTCGCCCACCCAACGATCCTTTTGTGAATTTCATTAGACCACACTCCTTTTGGTTATAGCTATCGTAAGGTAAGCACAACCATCACACTGCTAACATTTGGTTCATCTTATGGCAATGTCAACTCGACCAATTTGGATGTTGTCTGCGCTCCAAAACGAATCCTCCTGTAATTCCCTTCTAACTCTTCACACACGTCTCTTCTCTCACATGTAAAGATATAGGCATATTCAAATCAAATTATCAGACCTTTTGAGTTCTCTAGAATATATATATATATATATATATTTTATTGCAGTAGGAACTACACGTGAAGCAAAGAAAAACACCCATGTTTTATTACTTGGAAGTAACCTAAGAGAGTCAGGTAACCAAGGGCGGATTTATAGTGTTGCTAGAGGGGGCATGTGCCCCCCTCAGATTTTAAATTTTTTTTTTTGTATATATAATTTTAGCATAATTTCGTGCCATACCCCCCTCAAAATTCTGAGTGCCCCCTCTAATTTCATACTTTGACCCTTTGTAAAATATACAGGTTATATCTATTCTAGCTAAAAGTCTAAAAAATATTTAATTAGATCTCTCTGCAAAAAACTCAGAGCTTTCTTTTTTGTCTTTGTGCGTGACCTTTCCCTAGAGAATAGAGACCTTTTGTAAAATATACATACAGGTTAAATCTATTCTAGCTAAAAGTCTCAAAAAATGTTTGATTAAACCTCTCTGCAAAAAACTCAGACAAGGCTTTCTTTTTGTTCTTTGTGCGTGACCTTCCCCTTTTGTTCTTCCTTCCATTGTTCCCACTTCCCAGCCTGCACGAATCGATTGTGGCCAGCAGTATTCGGCAATGGTCATCAACAAGAAGCAAGCTTAAGCTAAAATACGTAAGTCTCTCTCTCTCTCTCTCTCTCTCTCTCTCACACACACACACACACACACACACACACACACATGATTCATACAACTTTTTCTAGTTCTTACATTGAATATCTCTCACAGATTAAGGTGTGAGCCATGTGAAGTTGTAAACCTTGTGCGAGAGATGAAGCCAAAGGAGGAGCCTTTTTTCATATTCTCTATGCAAATTCTCTATACCACTTTGAAACCCTAGTTTCATATTGAAGCCTTAATTTGGCAAGTAAGGTGAGTTGTTGGAATTTTGACTTTATTTTGGTGTCTTTGGTTTTCTTAAATTTGCATTTTTTATATTCTAAATCCATGTTGCCCAAATTCCTGAATCAATGATGAACTTCTTGGAATTCAATTTGTTCTATTCTTTGAATTTAAATCTATTTATTTGGTTGATTGACTAATTTGATTTTATCCTGGTTGTGAAGAAAGAGAACTCATAATTAATTTTATTATGGTGGGTGATGTGGGGTTGTTCAAATTCATTATATTTGAATATGTTATCCTGGTGGTTGGGGGTTTTATAGATTCTTAATGGATTATGTTTTTTTTCTTTGTTATTTATTCATGTGGGTTATTCTTCTAAGATAAATGCTCTTTGTTCTTACTTTATTCAAAAATAATTTTGAAATACATGGTAGCTGCAAGTTTAATCAGTGTCAAACATTGTTCTTCTTCCAAGATATATGGTTTCTGCTAGTTTAAATAGTTTTTGAAATAGCTGGTTGTGAGTCATGTGACTTAGATTGGTTAATGTTATGTGTAGGTAATTTTTCTGACTAAAGCTAGTTTAAATAGTCATGGAGAAATATTTCAAAAGAAAGTCAAAGGTAGAAATGTCACATCCTCAAAATACAGATGATAATTCTTCTTCCTCAAAACGAAGTCATAGTACTTCGATTGAAATCAACTTGTCGGATCTTCCTGCAGATCTAGGGCTAGGGACTCGGTGTTGGTCCAAAAGGCAACCCAAGAGAGGGGTGAATTGGGTTTTTTGAAAATTAATACAAGTTAATATTAATTAAAATTAATCTAAACAATATAGCAGTGATTAATCTGTGTGCAATGCAATGTTATCAGTAGAAGCAAAGAAAACAGAGCAATAGAAGAGAGACACAGATTTATCGAGGTTTAACCACAAACCGTGGTCTACGTCTTCATCCCAAGACCTTCTTGAAGTCTTCTTCTACTATGTAATCACCTATTACAAGATGAGCCACTGATTGACAAAGTGCTCAGCTCACTTTACAAAGAACTCCTCACCGAACTCTTCAATCTTCAAGTGGTTTTGTCCAAGCTCCACTCAAACTTACAAGAGTTTTGCTTTCATAAGAGAACTCTCAAACTCTCAATTACAAGTGTATAAAAGTAACTAACACATTCTCTACAGAGAGTAGATTTTATATTCAAAGCTCACAAGAATAAAACAGGAAGAATGTTTAGGAATATCAGGAAAATCAGGTTGATCAGTGAATCTTGTCTTAAGTTGTTTCTTCCTCTTAATTCTTTTTTTATAAATGCAGTTGGAGGTTACTATATATACCTTTGCATTGATTCCATCCGTTGGAGGTAGTTGGGTATCATTAATGCACGTCCAGTCCGTTATAACGTTAAGAAAAATAGCCGTTATATCAGAGGGAGTCGGCTCCAGGTCTGTGGAGTCGACACTTTCTGCTTCTGCATTTACCAGATGTTATTCACTGAGTTCATGAGTCCGCTCTTCATATTAATGAGGCGACTTCTTGTTCATTCTGTTTTCACATCTTTGGCTTCTGCTGTCATGAGGCGACACTTCATTTTCAAGTGTCCGCTCATTGATCATATAATCTTCAAGCCTTTTACTTCTGCTGCGAAGAGGCGACTGTTCGTATTCATGTGTCCGCTCATTGATCATGTCATCTTCAAGCCTTGGCGTCTGTCTCCATGAGGAGACTCTTTGTTTCAATGAGTCTACTCTTTGCTTATTTGATCTCCAGACATTTTGCTTTTGAGATCAAGAGGCAACTCCTCATTTTAATGAGTTCCCTCATTGTCCAATTTGTCTTCAGGCCTTTTTGCTCTTGTGATCAAGAGGCGACACCTTACTTTCATGAGTTTCCTTATTGCCCAGAATTTTGTATTCTATCTTCCAATGATTCAGATCATCTTAGCATAGGTATAAGATCTTCAAGGAGTATGTCTTTGGGGTATGATAATCAATCAAATCTTCTTAACTCATCAGAGTTAACTTCTATTCAATTTGGATTGAATCAATCATTGGATATTGATCTTCTTCTTGAATCTCAAACTGTCAGAGCTTCATTTGATCAATGTTAATCTTTTCTTCTTCATTTGCAAAGCTTCTTCTATCATTGTAGAACATCTTCTTCAATGCCAAGCTTCCTTAATTGTGTAGAGCTTCATAATGCTTGATTTTTGATTTCCTCTCTTTGCTAGCAATTCTTCATTCTTCATTAAACTCACTTCACTGAGACCATTGTAGACTTGATGAAATCTATTCATACATCTAGTCTTCACTGATTCTTTATGTTGTAGAAGAATTCTTCACTTGGATTCCAAGTAGAGATAAGACAATCATTGTGAGCCATCTTCTTAGCAACTTTAATCGCATTGTTTTGAATTGATCTTTGCATTCTAAATGAGATCATCTCTTGAGCTTTTTCAAACTCTTCAACAAACAATTCATCTTCAACTGAGCATTGCACCACCTTAACTAATCTTTGCATATTCAGATGAAGTCTTCAGTCTAGTGCAAATCAATCTTCCTTGAATCTATGCACACTTGAATTGAAGCTTTGATTGAACACCTTCAATCTCTTCGAATGTAGAACATTTGTTTGAAGTAGAGATAGGCGTCAATCCTCTGTTTGGTTCATTGCATAACTCTTTGAATTCATTGCTTGATCTTGAACTTGTTGTGCATTCTCTTTGACATGTATTAGACTTAAGATTTAACTTTAAGTCTAAGTTATGAACTTTGTTAATCAGCACACTAAGTAGATTCATTAGTAAAATAACACAAGGTTTAGTTATCATCAAAATCAACATGGGAATTAACCTTGAGTCAACAAGTATCAACCTTGACTCAACACTCGGATTATGGATTATGATCCTACTAATCAAGACTAAATCCGTAGAGCATATCTATAAAGGGGTCCTTGTCAGTCTCATTGTCATTCTTTTCCACAAAAGAAATTTGGACAAAAAGAACGATGATTTAATGAGGCTTGGTATAATGAATTTTCTTCTTGGTTAGACTATAGTATGACAAAAGATGCTGCATTTTGTCTATGTTGCTATCTTTTCAAACTTGATATTGGAGATCAAGCGAGTGGGGAATCTTTTGTAGGTGAGGGTTTCTCAAATTGGAAGAAGAAAAATAAATTTGACATTCATGTGGGAGGCCCCAATGGTGCTCATAATCAAGTTTTGAGTAAACGTTAAGACTTGTTGAATCAAAATCAGCATATTCAAATAATTTTTGTTAAGCAATCAGACCAAGCTCGACTTGAATACCGAACACGATTGCATGCATCAGTTGATTGTGTTCGGTTTCTCCTAAAACAAGGATTTGCCTTTCGTGGCCATGATGAATCTAAAAATTCAAGTAGCCAAGGAAATTTTCTTGAACTTTTGAAGTTTCTTGCGGACCACAATCAAAAGGTCAAGTCAGTTACATTGAACAATGCTCTGCAAAACCTTAAGTTGATAGCCCCTAATATTCAAAAAGATATTGTAAGTGTAGCTACATCTGAAACGATTAATGTGATTATTAGAGATCTTGGAGACAAACTTTTTTCTGTTTTGAAACCAAGGAGCAAATGGCCATTGTAATACGATATGTGGATAGAAAAGGACTTGTGATTGAGTGCATTAAGGGTATTGACCATGTTTCTAATACCAGTGCACTCTCACTCAAGAAGGCTGTAGAAGATCTGTTTTGTAGACATAGATTGAGTATTTCCAAATTGCGTGGGCAAGGTTATGATGGGGCTAATAATATGCAAGGTGAGTTAAATGGTCTTAAAACACTTATGCTGAAGGAAAGTGCATGTGAATATTTTGCTCACTGCTTTGCTTATCGATTACAATTAGCTCTTATGGCGGTGACAAAGAATCATTATAAGATTGTCTTACTCTTTAATTTGGTTAGCAATGTGGCGAATGCTATTGGAGCTTCATGTAAACGTTAAGATATTCTTAGGGAGAAACAAGCTGCAAAAGTTGTCGAGGCACTTAATAAAGGGCAACTTTCAAGTGGGCAAGGCTTAAATCAGGAAACCGATCTTAAATGGCCGGGTGATACATGTTGGGGCTCACATTATAGTACTTTGATTAGCTTGATCAATATGTTCTCAGCGGTAATTGATGTGCTTGAAATGATTTCAGAAAATGGTTCAAGTTCAGAACAAAGAGCAGAAGCACATGTCTTATTGCATTTCATACAACTTTTGAATTTGTATTCAATCTTCATTTGATGAAAACAATCCTATGAATTACAAGTGAGTTGTCATTGGCATTACAAAGAAAAGATCAGGATATTGTGAATGTTATGACTTTAGTTCAAGTGTTCAAAAAGAGACTCCAAAAGATGAGGAAGAGTGAGTGGAGTTATTTACTTGATGAAGTTTCATGCTTTTGTGAAAAACATGAAATTGATCTTCTCAAAATGGATGATATGTTTATAACAAGAGGGAGAAGAAGGAGTAAAGCTTAGGAAATGACAAACTTACATCACTATCGAGTGGAGCTATTTTACACAGTCATAGATATGCAACTTCAAGAACTAAATGCTCGTTTTACTGAGTCCAGCACTGAGTTGCTTCTTTGTGTGGCATGTTTGAGTCCATCTTACTTATTCTCTAAGTTTGACAAAAGAAAACTAATCCGTCTTGCCGAATTGTATCATACAGAGTTTTCTTTAGAAGAGTTTTTGGTGCTTCATGATCAGCTTGATACTTATGTTATTGATATGCGGTTTAGCAGTGACTTCTCAATGTTGAATGGAATTAGTGATCTTGCTAAAAAAATGGTGGAGACTGGGAGGGACAAGGTGTATCCATTAGTTTACTTGCTTTTGACTTTGGTATTAATTTTGCTGGTTGCAACTGCTACTGTTGAGAGGGTATTTTTAGTTATGAATATTGTGAAGAATCGATTGCGCAACCAAATGGGTGATGAATGGATGAAAAATAGCTTGATTGTATACATAGAGAGAGACATATTTGAACGCATTGATAATAATACTATCATTTAAAACTTTCAAAAGATGAAAACTCATCGGGGTCAATTGTAAAAGGATACATTAGAAACTTTATCAATGAATATATAAGATTTTTGTGTTTATTCTGCCTGAAAATGTTTATGTTTGTTTTTATTGTTGTTGATTACAAAAAAAAAAAAAATAAAAAAATTTAAGGTTGTGATTAAAGAGTGCCCCCCCTAGATGAAGTTTCTAGCTCCGCCACTGCAGGTAACTATAGTTTTTGATATTTAATCTAACATTATGATTTTTCTTTGTTAATTGCCATGCCAATGCTCAAATGGTAAGATTTATCACTTTCGAAAGTGGGTGATGTGTGGAGGAAGGCTTTGTATCTGTAATTTTGAGCGTTGTGATTTCATTAAGAGATGTTTGATTTACACATTTTTTGTTTGGTTATCATTTGGTTACAGGCAGCATCATTTAGATATAGTTATTGTATGCCTAAGTTCTTGTCGTGCTTCGATTTTCGTACTCGATATGATATGTGAAAAACATACGGTACCATCTCGTTAGAACTCATCTTTCTAGAAAGACGAGTGCGATTAGGTTTGAATTAGAAATTAATTTGAATAAAGGTTTTTGAAAAAAAGTTTGGAGTCACCACTTAATTTTGTTAAGGTGAGTTAGGTCACCTAAAACTAAGTACAATCCAAAAATTAAACTTAGGGTTTTTAAAAAAATTTTGGAAAACTTCCTTAAGAGATAGACAATCTTTGAAAAGATTTAAACCTTTTTTAAAAATAACTTCATTTTGGTCTTTCAAAAATGGTGATTCTAGGTTCGGAGGTTGGTTACGTATAGGGAAGATGCACTAGGCTATCACCTTATCCCGCCTTTGCGACACCTACATGTCTTTTCAATTTAGGTTCACTTAGTTAGAATCTATAGTTATTCAATGTCTAATCATATCCACTTTGAAAATTTTAGAAAGAGGTTTGAGCCATCACTTTAGAAATGATATGATGAATGATATGCAAGTGCATGAAAAGAATTTAAATTCAGAGAGAGATTTTGAAAAAGATAATTAAAATTTTAAAAAAGATTATGATCGCACCCATGAGGGTTGTCTACGTATCCTTTTATTGAGAATCAGGTCAATCGTAGTTCAGACTTGGAGACTGATTGAAAATACACACTTTGGAGTCTTGTTTGATTTGAAAAGATACTTTGGGGCCTTTGAAAAATTTAACTTGAAAAAGATTTGATTTGAACTCTGATTTAAATATTGAAAATTGAACTTTGAGTTAAAATTGTTTTTGATTTGAAATCGAACTTGGATTGACTCTTCAATAAAACTTAAATTTGAAATTAAACTTTAAAAGTGAACTTGAACTTGTTTTGAAAAGTTTGAATTGAATTTTGAAATCATTTTGATTTGAATTGGGTTTTGAAAACCAACTCGGTTTAGAAAAGAGTTGAAATTTTCTAACTTAAGGTTATGGTTGAACTAGGATTTTGGCATCCTAAGGTTTGGGATGACTTAGGGTTTAAAAATGCAATTGAAAAGTTCGATTTTAGAAAGTTTAATTTTAGAAAAGTTTCAAATTAGGAAAGTTCTATTTTACGAAAGTTTCCATTTTAGAAAAGATTTGATTTAGAAAAGGTTTGAATTTAGAAAGATTTAAATTTAGAATTTGAAAAATTGAAATTTGGTATTATTTGGTTTAAGAAGAATTGAATTTGGAAAGTTGAGTTTGAAAAGGTTTGAGCTAGGTTTGAAGCAACTTGGAATTTAAACAATTCTAGAACCTAGAGTTTATGTAATGCATTTGAATTGGAAAGATTGGATTTCAATTGAAAAATGAAAGTTTTGTTTTTGAAGGGTTTGCAAAAGGAAGGTTTTGAAATTAAGAAAGATTGACATTAGAAAAAATTGGGATTAGGCAATATTTGATTTCTATTTTATAAAATAGAAGATTAGATTTTATTTCCAGAAATAGAATATTTGATTTGATTTCCTATTTGGATAAGATTTGATTTGACTTGAAATTGGAAAGCTTTTGGTTTTGAAAATCTATCATTTTATGTGACTTTAGAATTAGAAAAACTATGATTTCATGTAGAAAATGGTTTTGACAATCTATGATTTGATGCAAATAGAAAATGATGATTTTATGTGAGAAACCTAAAAGTTTTCTAAATATGGACTCTAGGGTTTTGACTTGGACTTCAAGATAAAGAGTTTTTAGAAAGTAAATCTTTAAAAAGAATTTTTAAGAGGTGGATTTGCAAAACTATTTTAGAAAGGTAAAATACCCCAGCGCTACCCAATAGGGTAGGCTTAATAAATACTAAGAGAATTTGTGCGGGCCAGCAATAACCCAGACCTCATTAGGGCAATTCAGGCCCATACTCCAGGAAAGCCTAAATAGAAAGGCTACCTGGCCCCCAAAGAATCGGGTCACCTGAGTTAGGGATATCAGAGCATTCAATGCTTTATTGTCAGCATGTAATGTTGAACGGACCCGCATTCAGTGCGAAAGAGATATAGCACGCGACGGCCATGCTTACATCCGATCAACCCACTATAACTAGTATAAGTCTATGAGGAAGGCCATGATTACATGAGTAGGGCTCGACAGAGAACACTACAATATAAAGCGCAGCATCTTGAAGAAGCAAGGTATGAACAATCCAACTAAGCCATACATACTAATTATTTTTACTTCATTCCCAGTTGAGATTGCTAACTTGACTGTTAGAGTGTGATCAGCCCAAAGAGGGTCAACCCATTCTAACTCCTTTGTCTCTTTATAGCAGGTTGGAAACTTATCAATATTGGTTTGAGTGATCGGCTAGGCCTTCCAAAAAATCTCACCTACAATTGGTGCCGTCTGTGGGAATGTCCAAATAAACATGAGTACCAGCTTCTTAGGGAGAAGAGGAGTCTGTGCCATCGGATGAGAGAAGATGGAACGGGAGTGTAAGCACCCTATTTTTGATTGCTCGCCAGTCTACAGTCTGTCTAGACTTGTACTCAAGTCAATATAGACATATTCCAATTTAAATCAACTTTTCAAGTCTAATCCGGTCAATCAAACCGCTTCGCGGGCCCGCCAGGCCCAAATAAAGGCAAAATGACCAAAATGCCCTTGGGGGTAATGTTCGGTCCAATTCCAACAGGCACGTCTTTCCGAAGACGGTAAGTCCCCTTTTCAATTCCAATTCCAATTCTAATTCCAATTAAATTCGGCACACCTTTCGAGAAAGTTGATTCCTCAAGGTGGTAAGACCCTCCAATCCGGCACGTTTTCAAGTGAACTCTTCGGAACGGTAAGTCCCTTCAAACCCGTTGACCGAGACGAGACCCAAGTCCCTGAGATGGTAGAGTAGTCCACCTTTGGCGCTTGCTAGCCCGCCAATGCAGAAATGTCTGTTTCGGCATGCCTTTTGAGAAAGTTGATTCCTCAGGTGCTAAGTCTATTTAGCAACTTTCTGAGATCAGGCAGTCTTAGGAATGATTGCGAATAGTCAGAGTAGCGGAAGTACTCACAAACATCGCAACCGTTAGAGTAGCGGAAGTACTCGCAAACTGGTCGATATAGGAAATTGCCAACAAACCCATGTATCACGGGACCGCCGTTAGAATGGTCGAAACACTCAAAACCTAGGTCAACACCGGTGCCTGCTAGCCCACTTCGGTGAAAAATGACCAAACTGCCCCTAGGGCCATTTTTCAGCACGTTTATCGAAAAAGTACCTAAGTCCTCAGAACGGTAAGTCCACCCTTCTAAGATTGTCTTAAAGGCAATCTGGCATGATTAGGTGCCTTTTAATCAGCTTCGGGCCATTTTCGAGACTTTCTGGTCAAGATGACCATTTTACCCTTAGGCATCTGAGCGCCCTAGGGACCACACCGGCTCTGGGTATCAAACCGGTAACCTTCCAAGAATGCTTCTTATACTATTATCAACCTTTCTTTATCTCATTTCGAGTCAATTCGGATAAACCCAGTGCAAAATGACTGTTTTGCCCTTAGTGGGCCGGTCGCCTTTTCTAACCACACCGGCTTTGGGTATCAAACCAGTAACCTTTGGGAACATTCTAAATAATGTTTTCAAATCTCGAGTCTTCTTCCGGGACATTCTAAATCCGTCTCGACAGCTCTCCGGCCTAGTTGACCGTTTTGTCCCTAATGGCCCGGTCAACCCTTCCGACACATTCTGTCCTCATTTTTCAAGTCAAATACCTCCGGGACTCTATTCTAAGGGTTCCTGTCCCTTTTCAGCCTTCCGAACCATTTCCGGTCCTTTAAATCCTTTCCGGACCTTCCGGACCTTCCGGAACCACTCCTAATGAAGCCAGGCTAAAAATTACATGGTAGTCATTAGTACAGGCGCCTAAATCTTCTGCAGATACGTTGCTTGCCGACCTTAAAACTTTCCTAAGTGGCTGGTGCCACTCCTAGTGGGGCCAAAAGGTTTTGGGCCTAGGGCCACTGCAACAGGCACTAGGTCATTCTTCTCTCTATAAATACAAAGCCTCCTCCAGAGTGAAAGAGGTCCGCAAACTCAGTCTAAAAATCCTACTTTTCGATACACAGAGCTTGTAGCCTCACAAAACCCTAGTCTCCTTTAGGTTCTCCAAATCCTAGCCTCCATACACAAACCCTAGTCTCCTATACACTCATACACACTCTCATATACTCATACACTAGCCTCCAAAGCCTCCATTGAAGACTTGAAGTGCTGTAAATTGAAGCTCTCGAAGACAAGTTCCCGAAGACTGAAGCGAAGACCGAAGCAAAGCAAGAAAAGCAAAGTGCGTAAAATAAAACAAAATAAACAAGACACAAGGTAGGATCTCTATTTAAGTTTATACAACTCCCCCCTCCCCCCCTCTCTTCTCTCTCTAAACCCACTTGGGTTTTCTTCTATTTTAATCCCCTATCTTCTTTCCCCCTTTTTCTTGTATGCTTGAAACAAGGGACTTCCCGGTTCATGTGTAGGATTAGGCTATTGGAAGGTCACCGTGTCGGGGGCTTTCTTTTAGTCTAACCGCAGACCACGTGGGTTCGGCCCCTTTGATTATATGGTGAATACTTTAACCTTGAATGTTCACGACCTTAACTTGCATTGTGCATATCATGATCTTGCATTATTCTAAAATTCATTTTCAAACTCGTTTTCAAAAGCTTGCATCAAAAATTATTTTCAAAACTTGCATCAAAATATTCTTTTTCAAAACCAGAATCCTAAGGTGGTTCTAGCCTTTCCATAGCTAGGGTTGCTTTAGGAAAGTGTTACATTTAAAGTGACCGATATGGTCCATATTTTCAAAATCCTTGTTGTTTTCAAAACTATTATCTTAGAGTGGTTCTAACCTTCTTATGGTTAGAATCGCTTTAGGGAAGTGAGATATTTTATATACTTTCTAAAAACTTTTGTTTCAAAAATCTCTCTTTCTAAAAACTTCTTTTTCAATATATTTTCAAAAAACTCTTCTCAATCTTCTTTCCAAAATTGTTTTCAAAAACTCCCTTCAAAAATCTATTTTCCAAAACTCTCTCCAATCTCCTTTCCAAAAACTCTCTTTTCAAAATTTGCTTTCCAAAAACTCCTTTTTAAGATCTCCTTCCAAAACCTCTCTTTCTGAAAATTCTCTCTCACAACTTTACTTTCCAAAGTCCCTTTCGAAAAACTTTCTTTTCAAAATTCACTTTCTAAAAACTCCTCTCTAGGATTTCCTTTTAAAAATCTCCCTTTTCAAAAACTCACTTTCCAAAAATCTCTTTTCTTAGAGCCTAAGTTAAACCCTAGAGCCATCGATTAGAAAACCCTAATTTCCTTTCTCAAAACATGATTTCCACTCTTACCTTAAAACTTAGGTTTCCAAAATCTCTCCCTCGTACATAAAAAATCATAAGTTTCCAAAAACCTCTTTTCTACGTTAAAACTATAGTCTTCCAAATCTAAGGTTTCTAAAACTTTTCCTTCCCAAATCTATGCCAAATCTAATCTTCCCTTTAGGAAACCAAATCCAATCTCCCGTTTAGGAAACTAGATACAATCCTCCTTTTTTGGAGACAATTGGAGATAAAATCAAAACACTTCTTCTTAGAAACAAAATCCAAATCCTTCCTAATTCACTCTTCCTAAACCATAGGTCTCCAAAACTTAAATTTTTAAATCTTTCCTTAAACTTTAAGCTTTCAAATCTTTCCTAATTCAACCCTTTCCTAGTTCCATCCCTTTCCAAATTCTAAACTTTTCTAAACTTCAAATCTTTCTAAATCTAAAACTTTCTAAACTCAAAACTTTCTTACTTTCAAAACTTCCCTATTTCAAAACATTCCAAATTCAAAACTTTCTTATTTCAAAACCTTTCTTAAAATGAAGCTTTCTTAATCAAAACTTTCCTAATTCGAAACTTTCCTAAAATGACATTTTCCTAAAACGAACCTTTCCTATTTCAAAATTTTCCTAAAATGGAACTTTCCTAATTCGAATCTTTCCTAAATTTCAACTTTCCTAATCTTCCAAGTCCAACATTCGAGTCAAATTTTTCTTAATTTCAAGTCCGTTCTAAATCCTCTCTTTCCTAAGTCTAAGTTTCCTAAACCTCAATCTTTCCAAAACAAGTCCAAATCCTTCTTCTAAGTTCTATCTTTCCAAATCAAAGTCCAATCTTTTCAATTCCAAATTTCAAGTTCCAATCTTCTATTCTAAGTTCAAATCAAACCTTTCTTCAAATCAAAATCTCTTTTTTCAATCAAACCTTCTATTTTGTATCGGGCTCTTGTCTGAACTACGACTGACCTGATTCCTCCAAAAGGATACGTTGGCAACCCTCATAGGTGCGGTCACAATCTTTTTTCAAATCTCCAATTCCACAACTTTTTTCCAACTTCTAATTCCATGATCTATTTCAAACTTCCAATTCCAAATTTCTATTTCCAATTCTCTATTTCCAATCTCCAAAACTCTCTTTCAAAATCAAATCTATCTTTTCAAATTAATTTTTAAATCAAATTAATTTCTTTTCAAGTCTATTCCCAAATCTATTTTTCCAATTCTCTTTTTCTTGCGCTTGCATATCATGCATCATGTCAATTTCTTTTCAAAAATTCTTTTCTAAAGTGGATAGGATTGGATATTTGTTAGTTGAAGACTTTTATAGGTGAATCTAGGGTAAATAGACATGTAGGTATCGCAAAGGCGGGGTAGGGTGATGGCTTAGTGCGTCTTCCCTACACGTAACTAACCTCCGAACCTAAGATCACTGATTTCAAAAGACCAAAATGGAGTTATTTTCAAAAAGGGCTTAAATATTTTTCAAAGGTTGCCAAACAACCTATTTTCTTAAAAACCCTTTTTTGAGGAGATATTTTTAAAATCTTTTTCAAAACCCCTAAGTGTAGTCTTCGAATTGTGCTTAGTTTTTAGGTGACCTAACTCACCTTAATCAACTTAGGTGGCGACTCCAAATTGTTTTTCAAAAGCTCTTTATTCAAACCAATTTTTCATTCAAACCTAGTCGCACTCATTTTTCTAAGAGGGTGAGTTCTAACGAGAGAGTACAATATTTTTTTCCGTTTGTGTGTGTATTCCTCGAGTGCGAAAAATCTGGGCATGACAGGGAGGTCGAGCAGCCAAGGCTAGAGGCACCCCCCACAGGAAGAAGACAGAGCTGAACTAGCCTGGGTGAATGGATCGGCATAATCAAAAGCTATGAACTGGCACAAATACCAGGTTGATATTCAAAAAGCCATGCATTTGAGGGAGGTGATGCAGATAAGCCCCCCTCTCAAGAAAGTCAAGGTGGGCAGTGATACTGCAGCCATAACCTGTGCTAATGAAGATTTCATGGGAGTTCAGACTCCCCACAATGACGCGCTGGTTGTGACTCTACGTATGGCAGGTTGTGACGTGAAAAGGCTACTCATTGATCTGGGGAGGTCCTCCGAGATTATATACTACGACCTGTTCAAGAAGTTAGAGTTGAAGGATGCCGACCTCTAGGCCTCACTCAATCCAGTGATTAGGTTTAGCTCTAACCTAGTTTGGCCACTTGGAAAGGTAACTATCCCTGTAACGGTGGGAGGAAATACTCTGCAGATAGAATTCCTGGTGGTCAACATACCATCCCCATATAATGCAATCATGGGCCGAACATGGTTGCACCTCATGAAGGCTATCCTATCCTTCTACCATTAACTGATTCGATTCCCCTCCTTAAAGGGGGTGCAAGAGATAAGAGGGGACCAAGTTACTGCTAAACAGTGCTTCCTTACGGCATGTGCAACAAAAGCAAAAGCTGGTAAAGTGCAGATGATAGAGCTTCACGAGAACACGCCCACGATTGATGACGTTGGGCAGATACCAGAAAAGAAATCCGTTCATGACCTGAAGAAAATCCATATAGATCAACAAAAGGAAAAGTACTTAGTGATAAGTGCTTCCCTATCCAAGACTGAAGAAAATTCATTGATCGAGCTCCTGACAAGCTATATTGAAATCTTCGCTTGGACTCCTTACGACATGCCAGGAATCGACGTGAAGATCCCCTGCCACAGCTTAAGTGTGGACCCTCTGTGCCGACCTGTGGTCCTGAAGGGAAGGAGAGTAGTCACGCAACATATGGATGCTGTCATAAAAGAAGTTGAAAGCTCCTTGATGCTGGAGCGATAAGGGAAATCTATTACCCGCGGTGGTTGTCAAACACCGTGGTGGTAAAGAAAAAGGACGGCAAGTGGAGAGTCTGTGTTGACTTCAAAGATCTGAATAAAGCATGCCCCAAAGATCCTTTCCCTCTTCTCAAAATTGACCAACTAGTGGATGCAACTGCTGGTTTCGAAAGGATGAGCTTTCTTGATGCTTATCGTGGGTATCACCAGATCCCACTCCATGAAAACGGCCAAGAGAAAACCGCCTTTATAACCCCTAGGGGTATCTTCTGCTACAAGGTAATACCCTTCGGATTGAACAATGCCGGTGCCACTTATCAACGACTGGTCACTAAAATGTTTAAAGACTACATCGGCAGCACCGTGGAAGTTTACATCGATGACATGGTGGTAAAGAGTAAGATCGACACTTACCATTTGGAGAATATGACGGTGGCATTCAACATTCTGAAGCAGTATAAAATGAGGCTTAACACCTCCAAGTGTGTGTTCGGGGTTAGTTCAGGGAATTCCTGGGATTCTTGGTTACACACAGGGGCATTGAAGCAGATCCACAGCAGGTCAGCATTATTCAGAATGTCCAAGCTCCGAGGAACGCTAAAGAAGTGCAGAAATTAACTGGCATGGCAACGGTTCTCAACAGATTCATCAGTCGATCTTCGGACAAGTGCCCACCATTCTTTTAGCTTCTCAAAAAATAGGAGAGCTTCAGCTGGACTACAGACTGCGATCAAGCCTTGGCAAATTTAAAGAAATACTTGAGCCAGCCTCCCTTGTTTTTCACCCCATCGAAGCATGAAAAGCTCTTCCTTTACCTTACAGTATCGGAGCATGAGGTTAGTGCTGTGCTATTTTGATAACAAGATTGGTAACAGAAGCCAGTCTGCTATATTAGCAAAACTCTCTTGGGGGCAGAAAGCAGATATCTGCCGCTAGAAAAATTGGCTCTTGCGTTGATAGTGGCATCGCGCAAATTGGTGCACTACTTCCGGGCCCACACCATCAACTTGCTCACGGACCACTAGCTAAAACCACTCTTGAGAAGGGCCGACTTCTCTAGCAGAGTGGCGAAGTGGGCCGTCGAGCTGGGAGAATTTGACATCAAGTTCCAACCACGAACGATAGTTAAATGCTAAGTATTGGCTGACTTTATTGCCGAATTTTCTATTGAACTTCCATAAGAAACCAATCTAACCCTGATTCCCGATACGCAATATGATGACCTCTCCTTGGACCCATGGGAGAAAGCTAGTCATTGGAAGCTGTTCATTGACAACGCATCCAATGACCGGGGGGCAGGTTCAGGGACAATCCTCATCAGGCCAGACGGTATGGCATTGGAGTAGGCCATTAAGCTGAGTTCACTACTTCAAACAACGAGTCAGAATATGAGGTTCTGCTCGCAGGGTTGTGCTGAGGTATCAATCTCAAAATTACCGAAATCGTGATCTACTTAGGTTCCCAGCTAGTAGTGAATCAGATCATCGGAGAATACGCAGCAAAGAAAGACAGAATGGCACAATATTTGGCAAAAGCAAGAGAATTACTATCGAAATTTAGCAAGTACAAGCTCCACCAGATTGGCCACAACAGCAACACTCACGCTGATGCCTTGGCAACACTTGCCACAGCCTTAAAGTCAGGCTCAAAGAGAACAATCCATGTGGAGACACTAGCTAGCCTGAGCATATTCCAAGAAGAAGAGCAAGCCCTAGTTATCGAATAATTGGGACCCTCTTGGATGGACCCGATCGTCTCCTATCTGGATAAAGACATACTCCCCGAGGACAAGAATAAGGCCAAAAAAGTCAAATACAAATCTCTGAAATACTGGCTCTCTCCCACTAAGGAGCTCTACAAAAGGTCATTTACTAATCCCTATTTATATTGTGTTCATCTTGACAAAATGCATGCCATTTTGTTTGAAATTCATAAGGGGATCTGCGGAAGCCATATTGGCGGCAGGTCTATTGCTCACCGAGCGATTTCGCAAGGTTATTGGTGACCCTACATGCAGAAGGACGCCACCCAGTACGTGTTGAAATATGAGAAATGTCAAAAATTCTCTCCGTTGATTCATCAGCCGGCTGAGGACCTCACAACAATCACTATCCCTTGGCCCTTTGCCCAATGGGGACTGGATATAATCAGACCACTGCACCGAGCTCTAGGTAACAAGAGATTTCTTATCATGGCCACAGACTACTTCACCAAGTGGGTAGAGGTAGAGCCACTTTTGACAATCAATGAGTCGGATGCGAAAAGATTTGCCTGGAAGAGTATCAGCACACGATTCGGCATACCCTGCGCGCTAGTATCGGATAACGACACCCATTTTGATGGCAACAAGTTTAGAGAATTATGTGATGAGCTAGGTATCAGGAATTATTATTCAATGCCGGTTTATACATAGTGGAATGGGCAGGCTGAGATATCCAACAAAACAATATTTAATGGAATCAAAAAGCGTCTGGAAAAAGGCTAAAGGAAGATGGGTTAAAGAGCTCCCCAACGTCTTATGATCCTACAAAACCACTCCGAGGAGATCCACTAGGGAAACCCCCTTTTCTATGGCCTACGGGGTAGAAGCAGTGATATCCTTGGAAGTGGGACTCCCTACTATCAGATTGACAGCTTTCAACACCGGCCTCAATGATCAGACTCTGGAAAAGACATGGACCTTATTGAAGAAAGACGTGAGGCTGCCCTAATCGAGGTTACTGGGTATCATCAACAACTGAGCCGATCATACAACAAAAGGGTACAGTCGAGATCATTTGCGCCTAGAGATTTGGTATTAAGAAAGGTATTGGGGGCAACAAAAAATCCACCAGACGGGAAGCTAGGCCCCAATTGGGAGGGTCCCTATAGAATTATGTCCCAAGTCGGCGTGGGGGCATATCGATTGGAAATTATCGAAGAAAGGCAACGACTACCCCGATCTTGGAAGGCAAATAATCTCACAAAATTCTACCAGTAGGCCTTTCTTATCTTCAAAGGATGTATCTGCCTATAGTTTGTTCTCAAAAGGATGCAACTTTCTTAAACAAATATGTAATTTTTGCACAAATCAATGAAACTGGAAGTTACTTAACAAATTTGATGCCACTTCAAAACTATAAAGTACTGAAGAAAGACAAAAAAAAAAAAAAAACTAGGTGTCAAAACCTGGTCCTAGATTATTTATGACTAGGTCGACCAATGAAGGTCATAAAAACCAAGTGTAAAAACTTGGTCTTGTCTAAGTTGGGCAGGTTGGCCAATGAAGGTCACAAAAAACCAGGTGTAAAAACTTGGTCCTGGATCATTTATGATCGGGTTGGCTATTGAAGGTCATAAAAACTAAGTATAAAAACTTGGTTCTGTCTAAGTTAGGCATGTCGGCCAATGAAGATCACAAAAAACCAGGTGTAAAATCCTGGTCCTGGATCCTTTATAACAAGGAAGGCCACTAAAGGTCACCCAAAACCAAGCGTACAAAACAACTTAGTCCTATCTAAACGCAAGGCAGGTTAGCTACATAGGCCACAGACCCGCCTTAGTCTTGCCTAAGTCAAGAAGATCGGCAGAAGAGCCACAAAAACTGAGGAGTCAAAAAAGGTTAGCCCAGGTGTCTGCATTATAGATCAAGCTACCTATCAAAGAAATGGCACACAAAAGATGACAAGTAGAAAAATGTACATTCATAAAAAATAGGAATTACACAATTTTGTCCACAGAAACAGCAACACAAAAGAGGCCCTAAGATAGCTTAGCAGCCGGAGGATCGACAATTGGTAGGTCAGCTGGAGGTAATTCAGTGGTTGGTAGCAGATGGGCTGGAGGAAGCTTGGTAGGATTGGCTTCATTAACTACCTCGGGTTCGGGGCTAGTGTTCGCCACTCCACCATGGTTGTCAGTGCCCTCTTCATCCTCAGACTTCAGCTCAACATCAACCCAAGCAGGTATCTCCGTCCATAGAGGGGAAGATTTGTCTAGCGTTGACTTTCTCAGAGTTGACATCCAGCCATCTTGAAAGGTGCCCTCAGATATGGTCTTCACTTGGATCTCATACTGATCCCCGGCATCATTGAAGCCCTTGATGTACTAAGCCTTGCATTCCTTCTTGAGATCCTTCACCTTTGATTGAGATTCAGCCAAAGCCGCCTTCACTTCGGATGTCGACTTTTCAGCTTCAGTTAGCATAGTCTTCAGATCCGGCAACCTCAACCTTAGCTTCGTCAAAATCGTTTTCCTTCTGCTTGAGGGAGGCTAGTGTATCCCCTAGGATGACCTGCTGCTCTATAAAGGCCTTTTGGAAGCCTTTGGCCTTGTTATCCTTTATATGGAACCTACGCTTTTGTCTATCACGGTCCTGCAACAGATTGGCGTATCGATCTCGCAGAATGCAAAATCGATGCAAGACCTACAAACTTTGGATCGTCCCTTGCATGGGACAGAAGATAGTAAAACTCAAAATGAGAGCTCGACAAAAAGCTTAAAGCAGAAAGACAGATAGGAAGGACTTCTTACCACCATTGATCTGTGGACGGTGCCTACTAGCAATACATCATCATCAATCTCGCTCAGCTTTCGGACATCTCCAGGTGGCACCAAAGCCTAGAGAGCCCCAATGACCATTGTAGGACAATTGAGTATTGAGTCTTAGGTATTCATGGGTCAACCGATAACCTTCGGCCAAACCATGAACTCCTCAGGCGTCGGCTCCTCGGCCTTGCCTTTACCCTTTGGCTCAGCTTCTGCCGATGTAGTTGGAGGAACATCAAAGTTGACCTTCTTCACTTGAGCAGCCTCCTTTTCGACAGTCTTCACTAGTCTCCTTTTCTTGACACCTTGCTGAGGTGCCAGGGCTTCATCTAAAACTACTAGCTTAGGGGTGGCATCAACTCCAATGCCGGAGTGCATAGTAGGAGCAACATCAACACTACCACCTGGGGCAGCGACTTCGGCGGTGGAAGAGGTGGTGGCAACGAAGGATGGGATCACCCCTTACCTCTTCCTAGAAGCTCTCCCTCCCAGTATCAGTGATAAGTCGTACACTTTGGGGCCCATGTCTTCTTCAGCAACTATGGATATAGGCACAACAGTGGAAGCGGCAGGGGGTGGGGGTAGTAATGCCGGGTATTCGCCGATCTCGGGTAGACTTCCATTTGTCTTCTGTGCCGCGAGGACTGAGGCGGCAACTCCGTATATTACTGTGAAGGACTAGTACCGAACTGGTACCCTAACAAAAAGTGAGCGGCTTGCCCAATCCCGGCTAATGCTCCTTCACCCTTGTACGCCGAGGCAATGCTTAGAGCATTCAGATCCACCCCCAGAAGTTCGGTATCCTTGTCCTTGGCACCAAAATCAGTTGCAGAGCAGAAATAAGAGGGTGACAAGTCAGAAATAGATCGAGTTTAAAATAGATATAGAGAGGAAATTTGTACCAGATTGGGTAAGAGAAGATTGACCTATTTTTTACGGGACGCTGTGGCATCGTGCAAGTGGGGCTAAATTTACAAGGATTTCCCCAAATTCGCAGGGGCCGCTCACCTTAACTATAATATTGTCAATTCCCTTTCCCGAGCTAGGAAGAAACTAAACCAACTCTCTGGGGTCGGCCCTAGCCCTAAAATAATACCTACGGTGGTCTGTCCGGGTTGTATTCACCTCCATTGCCGAGTAGCAGTAGTTAAATTCGTGAAGCCTTAGGTTCAGACCCAACCTCTTATTTAACTCAATCACCCCCATCACTATCCTATACCCATTTGGTGCGAGTTGGATTGGGGCGATTTCATAATGATTGAGGACTTCGGTCAGGAAGGGGTGAATGGGAAAACAGAGTCCAGCTACAATGGCAACGAGAGGGAAGGGAGTTCCCTCCTTTGATACTACCCAACCATCGTCTTTGGAATCGATTAGCCTAATGTCTACACCCATCAAAAAACTGTATTAGGCCTTAAACGTAGCAATATTGTTGAAAGTGGCAAGCATACTCCTAAGGTGCAACCGAATTGCAGACCAGAGACAAAGATTTCTAGGATTTCTTACCTGGGGATGCAAGAAATACACGAGACAATAGGGAAAACTTACAGAGTTGCTACCTTTGTGAAAGAAATAGATTCGAAGTTCAAAGTTAGAGTTTGGCCCTGTATGTGAAAAATAGCCACAACTCCTTCATTTGATAGAGAAAGTTGGGACGGCGGCAGCACCCTCGGGCACTCAAATGATTGTGTCATATTAAAACTTCTGACGGTGGAACGTCATAGCTCAAATGGATATGGTCCATAAGCCCCAGCCCCCTACCGAAGGACGCTAGGGCTGGGGGCAATTGTGGGTCAAAATACATTAGTTCAGCCTAATAGGGCAGGCCCAATAAATACTAAGAGAATTCGTGCGAGCCAACAACAGCCTTGACCTTATCAGGGCAATTCAGGCCCATACTCCAAGATAGCCTAAATAGAAAGGCTACTCGATCCCCAAAGAATCGGGTCACCTGAGTCAGGGATATCAGAGCATTCAGTACTCTGTTGTCAGCATTTAATGTTGAACGGACCTGTATTCAATGCGGAGGAGATATAGCACATAATAGCTATGCTTACATCCGATTAGCCCACTCTAACTAGCATAAGCTTATGAGGTAGGCCATGACTACATGAGTAGGGCTCGATAGAGAACACTACAATATAAAACGCAGCATCTTGAAGAAGCAAGGTATGAACAATCCAACTAAGCTATACACACTAATTATTTTTACTTCATTCCTGGTTGAGATTGCTAACTTGATCGTCGGAGTGTGATCGGCCCAAAGAGGGTCAACCCATTCTAATTCCTTTGTCTTTTTATAGCAAGTTGGAAACTCATCAGTATTGGTTTGAGTGATCGGCCAAGCGTTCCCAGAAATTCCACCTGCAGTATGAATATAGACTTTTGAAAGTCTCTTAAATATCTCACGTTTCTAAAACGATTCTAATTATGAGAAGACTAAAACCATTCTAAGGTTGTGATTTTAACAACAATTAGGATTTGAAACCCTAATATAAACTTTGATGGTTTCAGTGAATGTAACACTTTCCTAAAATAACCCTAACCATAGAATGGTTAGAATCATCTTAAGGTCGTGGTTTTGAAAATAATTTTGAAAGAGAAGATTTTGAATGCAAGTTTTGAAAGCAACCTTGAAAAAAAACATCTTTAAATGCATAATTATGAGAGCAACAATGCAATAGGGATGTGAACATGCAAGGTTAGACTTCATCACATAACCAAGGGGGCCAGAGCCACATTGTCTTAGGTTGAACTTAAAGAAAATCCCCGACACGGTAATTTCCTCCAAGGCCTTCCTAGGCACGAAACGGAAGGTCCCTTATTTAAAGCATGCAAGAAGAAGAGGTAGAAGATGGGAGTTAAAACAAAAGAAAACCCAAGTGGGTTAGGAGAGAGAAGAGAAAGTGGGGATTGCATAATTTAACCAGAAACCCTACCTTGTCTTCTTTTTGCTTTGATGTTTTGATGGTGGACTTCACTGGGACTTATATTCTTCTTTGCTTTACTTCTTCAGTGGATCCTTTGAACTTGTACTTGATGAACACTTCGAGAGCTTCAATAATGCAATACTTAAGCTTTAAAGGATGCTTGAAGGTTAGGTTTTGAGTGTATGGATTGTATAGAGGCTATGGTTTGAAGGAGACTTGAGAGAATTAGGGTTTTGAGGCAATTTGAAGTCTGTTTTCAGAGAGGAAGAGTTTCTGGAGTAATTTTTCGGATCTAGAGTACGCAGGGGATGGTCAGCCAAAACTTGGCCCTGGCGCTTGTTGCATTGGGGCCAACCATTTAAGAAACTTTTTAGGGAGGTAAGAAACAGATCTTTGACCCTTGGGACACAAGGCAAAAAATTTGGGCGATTGTTCTAGTGACTACCATGCAATTTTTGACTTAATTTCACTAGAAGTGACTCTGAAAAGTTCAAGAATAATCCAGAAGGTTTTAAGTAACCAGACTCGGCTAGGAATGGACGGGAACCCTTGAAAGAGTGTCCTAGAAATAACTAGCTTGATGATCAGAGCCAGAGTAGTTAAAAAGGGCGACCGGCCCACTAGGGGCAAAATGGTCATTTGAGCTAGGAAAAACTGAGATTAACCCAGAGTGATCTGTGAGAAGGCTTGAAGGTTGGAAACTTTATTAAGAGCGCTCATAACGATTTACGGTTTGATACCCAAAGCCGATGTGGTTGGAAAAGGCGACCAGCCCACTAGGGGCAAAACAGTTATTTTTTACCTGTAAGCACCACATTTTTGTCTGCTCGGCAATTTTCGGCTCGACCGCACCCAGTTTTCAAGCATCATAACACATGCAAGCCCAAGACGGGTCTTTCAAACTCCAATCTAGTCAACTAGTCGCTTTCCGAACCCACAAGGTCCCATTGAAGCCATAAACACGATCATGCCTCTAAGCATTCTAGGCAGCTTTTCGAGATCGGGAACTAACGCCATCTAGGTAGCTTGCCAAGATTGGGCGAACTCGGGGACCAACACCTTATCAAATTCTAGATGGTTCACTTCTGGCTCTTGCTAGCCCGCCAATGTAGAATGTCTGTCATTTGGTAGTTCTCCGAGACTAGGCGTTCTAGGAGACCAACACCACCATCACAGGTAGCTTTCTATAACCAGGCATTCTCAGAAACCAACACCACCTAACAGGTAGCTCTCTGAGACTGGGTGGTCTCAGGGACCAACACCGTACAGGTAGTTTTCCAAGACCGAGCGGTCTCGGGAACCAACACCTAGGTCAACACCGGCGCCTGCTAGCCCGACTTGGTGAAAAATGACCAAACTTGCCCCTTGGACCTCTAGGCACGTTTTGAGAAAGTTTAAAATCCCTCAAAATGGTAAGTCCACCCTTCCAAAGTGCTACTAAGCATTTAGGCATACTCCGCACGCCATTCGGTCCAATTTCAGTCCCATTTCGGCTAACTTCGGTCAAAATGTTCGTTTTGCCCCTGAACGCCCCAGCACTGCACAAATCCCACCGAACAGGTAAAGACTCTGCTGGGATCATCCCTGAATGACTCGACATGCTTAACACTCTGATCCATTTCTGACCATTTTCAACCAAACTCGGCTAAAATGACCATTTGCCCTTGACAACCCAAATGCGTCCCCAAACAACACCGGTCCTAGAATTTTGAATGGAGGATCTTGTTATACACCCCTATTTAACCTAAAAAAGACCTTACGACACTAAACACTCTTGAATCAATGAAAGTTTCCTGGAGCATTTCGTAGACGCTCGACCAAAATTGCCTTTTCTCCCAATTTCCTAGTTACAACGCACCGTCAAATTACTTGAGAAATGCGTAAACCAGGGAATTCCTGAAAGCTTGTTCATAGGTCTTTCCATCAATACAACTCAATCGGATAGATTACTTCCCGAAGCCCCTCAACGTGTGGCTCGAAAACTGCTACTTTCAGCAACCCTTGGAGCGTCTCACTGACGCTCCGCCAAGATTGACTTTTTTCTAATTCCCTGATTATAACACACCATCAAACGGCTTGAGAAATGTGTAGATTAGGGAATTTCCAAAAGTGTTTCTAGAGTACTTTTCATCGGTACGGTCCGATCGGAGAGATCGCTTTCCGAAGGCCTCGATTATGCGGCACAAAAACAACTAGTTTTGAACCCCCGCGAAGTGTACCACAAATGCTTCGCAGAGATGGGGTTTCAGGCATACTTTTCGAGATGATATCTCACACTTTTGAACACCGTTCAAACTTTTCAAAGACTCAAAAGTTCATGAGAAACCTTAGGAGAATACCGTGGATGCAACCGATTCTCCTAAAACCTTCCCAGTTGGCTCAATTATCAAGGCAAAATTTAAACGAACACTCCTGGTGATGGAGCATATGCTACATGCACCCAGATTTTATCAGATCAATCAAACTTTGCTTAACCATCAAGATTTAGGCAGTACATTGGGTGCCACGTGACATTCTGCCAATGGAACAGTACTGGCGCATGTGCTACATGCACCAGGGTAAATTTTGGCCATGCCCATGTACCGCATGTGCTAGGCCTCTCCAGGATTGCCTATAAATGTATGCCTCCCCATTTGCATAGTCTAGAATTGAAATTGATACCGAAGCTCTGCAAAAACTGCTCTAGAACCTCAAATTCTTATATACCTCTCACACTTCAATCATTTAGGGTAGATTCCACCTCCCCCTAACCCATACACTTCACCTACGCAGTCTTCCATGCCATAGAATACCTTCTTCTAGCCTCTCAAGCACACTTAAAGCCATCCTAGCTCAAGTCAAAACATCTATAGAAGATTGCAAGTGTATTGAAGGCAAAAGGTGGTGCTTCTTTTATAGTTTTGTCTTCCCTCACTCATCTCTTCTGCCTCCTAGCCTACTTAAGCTATTCTCTATTTTAATTCTCATTTTTTACCCCCTTCTTGCATGCTTGAAGCAAGAGGGCTCTTGGTTCATGCCTAGAGACAAGTTAGTGAGAGTCACCGTGTAGGGGGATCTCTCCCTAGCCTACTTTAAGATGGTATGGCCATGGACCCCCTTGATTATGTGTTGTAGCCTAAAGCCTTGTATGAATTCATGACCCCATTGCATATAGTTATATAGTTCATGGTTTTCATGCTTGGCATTGTCTTTATATTTATGACCATATTGATCAAGTCTTCACTATCCCCATTTCTATGTCATTTTCTAGCCTCCTATTCAAATGCTCTCTTAAAAGTGGTTTAAGAGTTGGCCTTTAAAGTTTAGGATGAGACCCTAGGTAATCATGCCTTAGAAAATCTCCCCATTAACCTCTAACTCACACTTTTGCATCTTTGTATTCCAACTTGCATAAAAATGGTTTTCAAACTCTCTAACTCACAAGGTTTCTATTCTTTCAAGTTTAGTGATTGGAATGGCTCCATGCAGCCCTCTCTTGAGTGGTTTCTCTTTTTTATTGGCTATAGGAGCCCTAAATTGTTAGGATGGTTCCCTTCTCTTTTTATTCTTATGTGAAAATGATTTTCAATCTCTTTGATCCCTATGGTTGTTATTCTTTCAAGTTTAGTGGTTGGAATGGCCCTATGGAACCCTCTTTTGAGTGGACTCCTTTTACATTAGTCATAAGAACCTAAACTTGTTAGAATAGTTTCCTTTGGAAAATGGTTTTCAAAATCTTCTTCTCAAAAATGGTATTAAAAAGTTCATTCTCCCCATCTTTGCATTAAAAATGGTTTTTCAAAAAATTGTCATTATTGTGTTGATTTTTAGAGTCCCTACTCTTTTCAAGATAAATGTTATAATGGTCCTAAGAAAACCTTCTTCGAAATGGTTTTCAAGCACCAACCATATAAACCATATCCTTGGCTAGAGTCAAATTTTTATGGAAATGATCTTCAAAAGGGTTGTCTACCAAAGTCCTTTGTATAACATGATTTGTTTTCTAAAACTCTTTTAAAAAATGCATAAAACCACCTTTCAAAATTATCTTCCCATCCAACCCTAGGTTAACTTAACCCTAGTTGTCCAACCCTAATTTAACCTGACCCTAGGTCACCTTAGCTCTAGGTTAATCAAACCTTAGTTGGTTAACCTTAGTTCACCTTAACCCTAGGTTAACCAAACCCTAGTTGATTAACCCTAGTCCAACTTAATCCTAGTTGTCCAAACCCTAAATTAACTTGACCATAGTTAGTTAACCTTAGGCCACCTGAGCGTTAGGTTAACCTTACCCAAATTAGTTAACCATAGGTTACCCTAACCTTAGGCCAACCCAACCTAAGTTGGTATATTTCAAGATTCTAGCTCATGAACCTCTTTTAAATGATCTTTCAATTTAAAAGTATTCTCATAAACCATTTTTCCAAAACCTTCTACTCTCTTGAGATTTCAAAAACCAACTCCATAACCTTTTTAAATACTCCTACACTCTATCTTTAAATTATTGCCAAAAATGTTTTCAAGAACTCATAACCCTAAGGTGTCCCTACCCCTTTTCTGGCTAAGGATTCCGAGGGAAGGTGATACATTAAGTCCAACCTTCAAGATTGTCCGTATTAGAGTTCCAAAGTCTTAGCTGTTTTTAAGAACCACTTTAAAAAACTTTTCAAAGACCAAAATTAGTAAAACACTCCAAAATCATACCTCCAAGGTTTTCAAAACAAGACTTAAAAACATTTTTAAAACTCTCTTGAGTTATTTCAAAGCACTTCTAAAACTCCTTCGAGTTATTCCAAAACATTTCAAAACACTTCAAAACCCTATTTCAAGAGCACTTTTCAAAAATCTCCAAATTCTATTCCAAAAACCCTCCAAAATCTTGTTCCAAATCAAAACTCTCAAGTCTTCTTTTCTAAAGACCACAAAGCGTCTTCAAGCATTCCAAAGGCCTTAATGGGCCTATTTTCCATCGGGCTTTTGCCCGAACTACGAAAGACCTGATTCTCGCCAAATGAGATACGTAGGCAACCTAAAATGGTGCGGTTATAACTTCTATTTTCAACCCAAGTTCCTTTTCAAAAGTTTTCGTTAATTCAAGACTTCTATTTCCAAATCCCTGGAAACTTTCATGTTACTTAAACATTTTTCTTAAGGCTTGCATCATGTATCATTCACCTAAAAAGTGATGACCAAATCCCGTTTTCAAAACTCTAAAGTGGATAATGGTAACCGGTTATTCTAGTGAGTGGACAAAAAGGTGAATAGACATGTAGGTATCGAAAGGACGGGGTAAGGTGATGATCTTAGGATATTTTCCCTACACGTAACCAACCCCCGGACCATAGATTTTTGTTTTCGAAAGGCCAAAATGGAGTTATTTTCAAAAAGCGCTTAAAACTTTCCAAAGGCTGCCAAACAACCTATTTTCTTAAAAACCCCCTATTGAGGAAGTTTTTCAAAACCTTTTTCCAAAAACCCTAAGTTTAATTTTCGGATTATACTTAGTTTTAGGTGCCCTAACTCACCATAGTCAAGTTAGGTGGTGACTCCTATTTTTCTAAAAAGCCCTTAAACAATTCAATTTTAAATTCAAACCTAGTCGCACTCATCTTTCTGGGGGGATGAGTTCTAATGACAGAGTTCTGTGCTTTTTTCGAGCCTAAAAGACTTGGTCCAAAAATCGGGGCATGACAGCTGGCGATTCCATTGGGGACACTTAGAGGGTTAGGCCATTGACATGTCTCTTCACCCTTCACTCACTCAGAATCTTCAGTTACTTTGTCCATTTTTTTATCCACTTTTTAAATTTGTCTAAGTTTTCAAAACAAATCTTATTTTCCAAAAACAATTTTTGGATAAGTGTCATCACTTGCATTCATTACTTACATTCATGCTCTTGCATTGACCATTCATTTTATCTTGCATCGAGTTTTTTGAAAAGTTACTAACTCTTTGCATTTTTCTTTTGTAGGTGGACCTTTATTCATATTTTATTTTATGTCATAACTTATTGCCATGTATATGATGAATGAACAGGATGTGATGTGTGTTGTTGGGTCCTTTCCTCTATTTTCAAAAACTCCACACACACTTGGTGCGCTCACTTGCATTTACATCTTATATATATTATTTGGTTACTACCCTTCTAAATAGAAGGGGGAATAGTATATTGACTGTGGGCGGATGTTGTGTCAGTTTCTCAGCCTACGGTCTTTTGATAATTCTCTCGCTTGAACCACCAATCAAAGATGGAGTTCACCCTTTTGGGGGTGGACGTCAGAGGTTTGAAGATTCAGGAATCGAGCTTTTTTAGGAAGCATTAGTATACCCCCAATCTCATGCTCACGTAGCACCCCATGCATAGCCGAACCTCTGCCGTATTTAGGACACGCGCGTCAATTTCAAAACCGAGGAGGCAAGGGCAACCGCTTTACTTTCCTTTACTTTCAGTTTATGATGTCATGCTTAATCTTCATCGTTATGCTATGTATACATCTTTTCACATCATAACTGCTCAAGCATCAGAATTCATTTCAAGACAAGAGTTCCCAAAGTAACTCAAGTTATTACATCTCCATGCATCTAAGTAACCATTAGAGAAAGACCTAAAGACCTTCTCGCTTAGATCAAGCCAATCCAAAACTCCTAAGGGTACCAAGAGACTCTAGGGATTCATAGCTTGCATCAAAGTCATCTCATAAAAAGGGGCCCTAATCCCTCTTCGCTTATGGAGATAGGGCTGCCAAGAAGACGAAGGGGTAATTCAAATCAAAAGACTCTCATCAAATTAGAAGGCGAATCCAAAGACTCGAGAGTAGTTTAGGATCCCATGATGTAAATATAAAATTGGCGGAAGTCCCAAAGAAGATGTTCCCTCTCCCCATTTTAATGTATTTTTGAAAATTTTTATGTACAAAGAGAGTTCATCTCAATAAAGTTGTTATTAATGTCAAATGAGTGAATGTATAAATGGATGAATTACAGGCGCAGGTATGGTATTGCATACAGGGGCAACCCTTATCTCCAATCATTCTTAGTTCCCCTCAAAAGGTATAGGCATCCTTAGGTCACGCATTGCATAAAATCTTTCTAATCTAGAACCTAACATATAATCCCTTTGTTTTGTTTTTCTTTATTTTCTGTTCCCCTTTGTCTCATTAAAAGACTAGCAATAGTTTTTGATAAGATCGCTTGCTTTTTAGGTCACCATCGCTCTCATAAAAGGAAAAAGAGGAACACGAGTGCCTTCTGTACTCCGAACACTAGTCTTTACCCGACAACGAGCAGTACAAATGTCAAGTGAAGGCAACAATCCCGATCAACAGAATAACTCGGTGACACGGGAAGAAGTGAATGAGATGAAGGTAAAAATAGACGAGATGTTCAAGCTCGTACAACTGATGGCCTTCAAAGGACCCGCTATGAATCTATTAGCCTCAACATCCCACCCCAAGGAAACTGAAGCAATCTTGCCAAGGGTCATCCTACGAATTGATAATGCGGGGAAGAACAAAGAACTCCCCAAAGCAGTGTACGTCGAGGAAAGAGAAGAAGAAAACCCTGAAACTATCTTGTTGACTACCACATCAAAGAAGGAAAACTCAGATCCTCTCAATCTTAAGATGCAAGGGTTAAAAGAGTCCCTGCGAAGCCTACAAGGTCATGATGCCTTCAGCGAGATATCTTATGATGAACTATACTTCTTTCCTGACCACCCAAGACCACCTAAATTCAAAATGTCCGATTTTCATAAGTACAATGGAAGTGGAGATCCTATAGCTCACCTGAGACTATACGCAGGCGCATTAAGTGGTCATGGGAATGATCCCAAACTCCTGATGCAATTGTTTCAACATAGCCTGATTGGGCTCGCCCTATAATGGTTTGCTTGTTTAGATCTGAGGAAGATAACGACTTGGAATGAATTGGTCATGGCCTTCCGATCCCAATACCAACACAATAGTGACTTAACCATGGATAGGTGTGCCTTGACGATGATGACCCGAAGGGAGAAGTAAAGCTTCAAGAGTTATGCTCTGAGATGGAGAGAGGCAACTGTTTAAGTCAACCCCCCATTAGTGGAAAAAGAGTACGTGCAGCTGTTTATGAATACCTTCCAAGGTCTGTATTATGGGCGCTTGTGCTTGAGCGTCGGAAAGAGTTTCTCTGAGTTGATAATGCAAGGAGAAATGATCGAGAATAGATTGAAAATTGGTAGAATCACGGACCCCTATGCTAAGACAAGTGAGGGATCGCAAATGCAGCCAAGAAAGTAGCAATCACTCGAGGTTCTGGCAAGAAAGAGGGAGAGGTATCTGCCATCCTGCCAACACAACAGTAGCCATACTACCCCTAATACCAAGCTCGACCACTATCGCCTGCTTCCATCGTTAACATTCCTGTTGCTAACATCCAATCACTTGCTCCCGGACTAGCCGCAGCCAGACCATAGCCCAACCCTAACAGAAACAACTGGCGAAATCGAGAATTCACCCACTTGGCATGCACTCAAACAGAGGCCTACCATGAACTCCTCAAAGCCAAACACATAAACCTTATACCCCCCTGGCCATTGCCAAGCGCGTTGCCTCCAACTTTCAATCCCGCCCTTATTTGTGAATATCATTCTGGGGGACAAGGGTATGACACAGAGTCCTGTTTCTCTTTGAAGCATAAAATCCAAGACCTCATTAATAACAAGGTCATCAATACCCAAGAAGCCAAACCGGTCCCCGCTCCCAATGTCACGACAAATCCCTTA
This sequence comes from Euryodendron excelsum, assembly GCA_033060915.1. Lineage (NCBI taxonomy): Eukaryota > Viridiplantae > Streptophyta > Magnoliopsida > Ericales > Pentaphylacaceae > Euryodendron > Euryodendron excelsum. Next base: position 5,967,708 of record CM065393.1, on the reverse strand, counting down.
CCAGACCATACTGTCAATATCATCACAGAGGGAGAGGCAGACTCTGATGGCATTATAGCGGTAGAATATTTTGAGGGCGAGTCAGACACTGAGGAAGAAAATGACTAGGAAGAGGAGCTGTCGCCATGCCCTATCTATCTTTACAATGTAAGTGGAGAGCAAGATTCTCTTGACTGGCTTATGAAAGAGCCCATGGAAGACATTCCCACTAATACTGTGCTCGCCGACGGCTAGGGAGAAGAATTCCTGCACTCCAAATATGCTGAAGTTGAAAACCACCTAAAAGAGGAGCTCTTTAATTATGAGGATATGGGCTGGGGCAACAATGAGCCAAGAATACCGAACCCATTGTTCGAATTCAGCGAAGTTGATTTGGATAGCCTGTTTGTCGAAATCGACAAAGAGGAAGCTGACTTGAAAATGAATTTGAAGTTTGCATTTTTCATCTTCGGTACTTGCTTTTCTTAGAAGTTTTTCCTCTTATTGTTATGCCTTGACTTGAAAATGGGGATAGTACGTGAACCCTCATATGTGGGGACCATTTCTGATCCAAAGAGAGGAGACACTAAAGAAAGAAAAGAGAGAGAGAGCAGATCACAGAAAAAGGGTGGCGCTCGGAGGATGCTATGGTAAAGCAGTCGGCTGTTAGACCCTCAAAAGGAAGAGAAGCCATCATTTCAAATTCCCTAAATAGCAAAACAATTCCTTTGAAATAGCCCACTCGAGCTGTGAATAATTTTCATTCAAACACCCTAACCGGGAACCACACCACCCCCCCCCCCCCCCCCCCCCACCCCCCACCACCACATTGGGGCAAGCTCGAGTAACGGAACAATTCAACTAACACCTGCTTGTCTTAAAGGATGACACCAAAGTTCTAAAATTGAACTTCATGGACTAAGCAATCTTGTCTGAAAGGAAGAGGGGCCATTTATTCTTCTACTCTATAGTAAAAAGAATTCCCTTTGCAAAACCCATTTTGAACCAGATCACATTTCTTCGGCAAACTCGTCCTGGTGATCACCGCCCACAATGGATGAAAGGAAAATGAGAAAAAGGGAATGCGAGAAGAAAAAAGAAAAAAAGCTTCCTCGTACATCGAAAGAAGAAAGAAACAATGTGATATTAAAAAAAACAAAGAAAAAAAAGAAAAAAAGAGAAAATGGGTGATAAGGTGCCCTAAGAAATCAACAGGCCATGCAAATAGCGGCACTGGGGCAAAACCAGAAAAAACCATGAACTTTATATGGGTAAAAGTTTGTACAAAAAAAAAAAAAAAAAAAAAAAGAGAGAGAGAGAAAAGAGAGAAAAAGACCCAAAGAGGAAAAAAGTGCTGAAAGAATGGTCACCAGTAAACCCCAGGAAGAGTGCAACACTTTGGGCCTCCAATACCTTTCCTTTCAAAAGCCCCATAACCTAGCTGCACTACAAATTGTGGAAAAATCCCCTCAGATCAGAGAAGATTGCTTAGTCTAAACAAGTTCAAAAGAAAATGGCGACATTTGAGCAAAATAAGCAAAAGCTTACTCAAAGTGGTTCTGGTTTATTATCACCCCCGTTAAGGAGTAGAGAAATTGTTTGAGCCTGTATACCCTTCATTCCTCACCCTTAACTTAGCCCACATTACAGTCTAAGGTAAAGCCTTCTCGGATTGAGGATGAAAACTGCCTGCTCCTTTGCTAAAGGCTGCTTCAATTGTCACCTAGAGAGCCCACTAGTTCAAATATGAGGTCCTCGAGTGGAAGTCGAGCGAGTGACAGGTTCTCCCTTTTCCAATAAGAGAGAGGAGAGTCGGGTCCAAAAATGGAAACTCTAAGAATGGGGCAACTACTACCTCGTCTTGACAGGAAAAGGGTATAACAAAGAGGGGAATTTTTGAGGAAAAAGCAAAAGTCCAAAATGACTAGCTGTTGATGGACGCTCAGTTAAACTCGAAAAATTGGAGCCTATGTCTAGGCCTGTTTTCATGAAAGTATTGTATACCTGTGTGTGTTGCCTGAATCCATACAACAATGCTCTCACATTTTTCACGTCTATTCACAACTCGTAAACACTCATCATGATTCCTGTATTCTTGTGTTTTCGCTCGTTATGTTTCCATATGCATACATTCAAAATAAGAGACACCAACACATGATCATCATCCATGCAAAAGGAAAAGATAATAATATGCACATAACCATCATACAATCATCATCCATAAAGGCCAACACACGGCCTCAAAACATAAACAATGCTGTGACTCTAACAAAAGTATAACTGTGTTGGTAGGTGAAAAGAGGCGCCTCAAGGAGCGGGGTCATCATCCAAGTCAAGGTCACCCATATCCGGTACATACAGAGAGGGCTGGCTGAAGGAAGCTCCGGCATCATAAGGGCCCTGACCAAGACAAAAAAAAAAAACAGAAGGAAAAAACCTATGCATTAGAACACAGAAGATGCATAAATAAAAAAAATGAATGAAAAATGAATTATAAACAACATACCCAGTGGGCCTCCATCAAAGAAATGCGGGCAGTCAAAGCCTCCACCTCAGTACGATACCAATCTCGCGCCTGGCAAGCCATTAAATACTCCTCCTCGGAAACAAAGCCCTAAGCTTGACGCTATAGCTCCACTACCTCAAGACCAACAACCTGCCCTCCTACTACCAGATTTAACTGAGTAAAGGAGCCAATAGATCTCGCCCTGAAATGAGCCTTGTAGTTCACACAGGGCAAAAGGAGGAAATAGTCGTCAGGAACCCTAACTATGTAAGGAATCTCCACCCTAGCTTGATAAAATCCGAACATGTACTGGGGAGGATCCATAGCAGCACAGAAGTTGGTATGTAGCTGCCGCCAATAACGCTCTCCCAAGTACGTCTCCGATGAAAAAGGGCCCCGGAAAGTGATCCGCGACATGGATAGAAGGATAAGATCCCTCATACTGACATACTGAGAAGATTGGCGGTATGGGGCCCAAGACACATCCCGGGGTCTCAGCAGTTCCAGGTTAGCCCAGAGGGCGACGAAATCAGTAAGCAGGAATCGCTGGACTACCTGATAACTAGCCCACCTCGTGGCTCGCGAGAATGCATCGGCAGCGAGTACCTCTGGCCGGCGAACAGGCAAATACTCATAACTCCACCATATTAGAAACGACCAAAAACCCGTCAAACTCCCCCATGCTTTGGATGTCTTCACTCTCATCCCTCGTAAGAAACTGGCAAAAGTAAAGGCGCCCCAATCCACAAAGTCCAGTGCATCCAAGTCTACTACCAGGCTCACTAAGGGTAAAGGAACTATCAACTTATTATTGTTGCAAAAGTAACTAAAGACAATGTATAATACCAGCCGACACCTTATGATGACTTGATCAGCTGGGGAGGGCTCGAGAGCAAATGTTGTCTCCACTGGGCATAAAAGTGAAGTCGAAAAGCTCGAGCCTGCAATCCCTCGTAAACCCAAAAGAAGACGAGCCTCATCCAAAGTCATGGCCCGTAAGGAAATCGAGACACCTACAAAAGACAATCCAGTAATCATGGCCCGCCCAATCAACAGGAGTAGGCCCCAGCTCAAAGCTTACCAAGTGTATAGTCCCAGTCTCCCCAAACCATCGCTCCAATAGCCCAACCGCTATCCGGTGATCAAGCCTATCTGTCTGAAGTGTCATAAAGGCGCCGAAGCTGATCTAGTGTAGGAAATCTTGATAGGACGGGGCCAATGCCTGCATAGCTCTCAATGCTAAAATATTGGCTCATCTGAATGAATTGTGAGTCGACGACAGCATCCGACCATAACGCGAATACAAGCTCGGGTGGGACATCAGGGATTGCCTATTGGTCGTCCGTGAAGGAAGTATCCCTGCGTCTGTCTCGAACAGATGCCATACCATATCTTGTTCGTGGGTCAATGGCCAAATCAACGTCATCCTTAGCCCTCTCGTCTGGAGCAACCGAGGGCTATCCTGTCACAGAACTACCACTGGAAGCCGTTCTACTTATAGATCGCTGAGGCCGACTATTGTCGCCCTGGGCAAAACTGCTCCTGCTGCCACTACCCTCCCCTAGCTCAATTCGTGATGCTTGCCTGTGGCACCTCTTGTTAGAACCATTATCACCTACCTCTGACATCATAAAAAAAAACAACGACATGCAGAAAGTCGATCAGCCACCGAATATGTGCGAAAAGTAAAAAGATAAATATATCCAAAAAAAAAAAAGAGAAAGAAAAAAAGTAGAAAAAAAAGAAAAAAAGCAAAAAAAAAAAAAAAAGAGAGAGAAGAGGAAAAAGATAAAAAGAAAAAAAAAGAGAAAAAAAAAAGAAAAAGAGTAGGAGGAAGCTAAGGCCCTATCCACTCCTGCAGCTCATTTCAAAATTTCAAACCTGTTTCTCGGGCTTTCTCCTCAAAAGCCTTGTTTCAAAGTTTTCAACAGTTTTTCAAGCTTTTTGCTCAAAAAGTTTGTTTCTAATTTTCAAAACAGTTTCTTAGGCTTTCCCCTTCAAAAGCCCTACTCCAAAGTTTTCAATGGGTTTTCGAGCTTTTTCCTCAAAAGGTCTCATGTCTAAATTTCAAAACAGTTTCCCAGGCTTTCCCCTCAAAAGCCCTGGTTTCAAAGATTTTCTAACGGGTTTTTGGGCTTTCGAGGGGAAAGCCCTGTTTCAAAGTTTTCAATAGTTTTCCATGCTTTTTCCTCAAAAATTTTGTTTCTAATTTTCAAAACAGTTTCCCGGGCTTTCCCCTTCAAAACCCCTACTTCGAAGTTTTCAACGGGTTTCGAGCTTTTTCCTTAAAAAGTCTCATGTCAAAATTTCAAAGCGGTTTCCCGGGCTTTCTCCTTCAAAAGCTCCGTTCCAAAATTTTCTATGATTTTTCTGAATTTCAAATTGGTTTTTCGGGTTTTCCCTTTCAAAAACCCTACTCCTAAAAATATTCCGAAATTTTGGTTTCTCTGGGCTTTCTCCTTCAAAAGCCCAATTCTAAAAAATAATTACTTTTTCCAAAAACTTGAAAGTTAGGTGTTAAATTTTTAAAGGTTCAATACTTTTTGGAAATTTCAGTAGGGTTTTGCCTTAAAAAGTCACTACCCCAAAATTCAACAAGCCACAAGCATAGTTCAAGGCATCTCGAACCTTCAACCACTTCAATCAAAACAATCCCATCCTCCGCAATACACATCCCTTTCTACATAATTTTTAAGTCAACTTCTTTGGTTTTCCAAATTTTTCGGTCTCATTTTTGTTTCCAAAATTTTCACGAAAATTCTTAGAGCATTCAAGAATATCACCACAATTTTCCAAAACTGTCCTACAATTTTTCAACCCTCAACAAGATCAATTTTCTAATTTTTCTCAGTTTTTCCTGTTTTTCGTAATTTCTAAAAATTCAAAAATTTAAAATTTTTTAAAAAATTATGAAACTTCATACGGCTGTTCTATACATTTTTCTAAGAATCTCGGTACAAAAATCACACACAAACACGCAATATCCGGGCTTATAGAAGCAATTTTCCCAACCTTGCAAAAAAAAACCAATTTTCGTACACACGAAAAATCACCCCAAACACACTCAAATCTTCACCAAATCGCAAAAACAATTCACCCATTGCGTTCTAAACGTCCTAAAACATAGGTTTACACTAATCGTATGCAAAAAAGGATACATATGCATCGAAATTGATGAAGTTTCAAAAAGCTAACCTTTGGGTTCTCTGGCAAGAAACAAGCTTTTTGGCGAGAATCCAGTGACGATGATGACTTTCGGTGAGTACTCGACATCTCCTGACACTTCCCCAACGATCCCCTGTCGAAATCCCTCGAGCAGTCTCGGAGGAAACTCTTAAACCACCTTCAAAACTCAAAACACGCAATGAAGAAATGGGAAACTGCTCTGTTTTAAAACCCACAGCTTAGCGCATGTAGCATGACTTTAGACCATGCGCATATGCTATATGCCCCCGGCTCTTCAGCTTCCCGCCAAAACCAACTTTCAATCCTCCAAATGTCAAAAGTCACTTTTGAAGCTTTCAAAAGCCCAAAAGTTAAACTTTAAAAAATTTTGCTTTCAATGGTCAAGTGTTTTGAGCCGAACTTTGTCAAACCGGCAACTCAAATCCCAGTCAAAATTTTCAAAACACAAAGTTTTTCCAAATTCAAAATTTTCCAGACCAGCTACCCGCAAGGAGTTCGAAACATTTCAAGCTTACCGGGTCAATGTCCCTCCGATCGCCTCGTGACCAAAAAGGGATTCTTACTTTGTTATTTTTCTGCTGTCGACAAGCAAAGACAGAAAAAGAAGGGCAGCTATAAGCACCCCATTTTGTCCCGCTAGGCAATCTTTAGCCTAATCAGACCCAGTTTTCAAACATCACAACACATGCAAGCCCAAGACGGGTCTTTCAAAATCTAATCCAGTCAACTAGTCGCTTCATGGACCCATAAGGTTTCATTGAAGCCATAAACACCATCATGCCCCTAAGTATTCCAGGCAGCTTTCTGAGACCGGGCAGTCTCGGGAACCAACGCTATCTAAGTAGCTTCCTAAGATCGGGCGATCTCGGGGACCAACACCTTATTAAATTCTAGACGGTTCACTTCTGGTGCCTGCTAGCACACCAATTTAGAATGTCCGTCATTTGGTAGTTCTCCGAGACCAGGTGTTCTTAGAGACCAACACCACCATCACAGGCAGCTTTCTGAGACCAAGCACTCTTAGAAACCAACACCACCCTACAGGTAGCTCTCTGAGACTGGGCGGTCTCAGGGACCAACACTGCACAGGTAGTTTTTCGAGACCGGGCGGTCTCAGAAACCAACACCTAGGTCAACATCGGCGCCTGCTAGCCTGACTCGGTGAAAAATGACCAAACTTGCCCCTTAGGCCTCCAAGCACGTTTTGAGAAAGTTTAAAATCCCTCAAAATAGTAAGTCCACCCTTCCAAAGTACTAATAAGCATTTAGGCATACTCCGCATGCCATTCAGTCCAATTTCGGTCCCATTTCGGCTAACTCTAGTTAAAATATCCATTTTGCCCCTAAACGCCCCAACACTGCACAAATTCCACCGAACAGTAAAGACTCTCTCGGGATCATCCTTGAATGACCCGGCACGCTTAACATAACATTCCGATACATTTCAGACCATTTTCAACCAAACCCGGCCAAAATGACCATTTTACCCCTGACAACCCAAACGCGTCTCGAAATAACATCGGTTTTAGAATTTTGAATGGCGGGTCTTGTTATACACCCTTGTTTAACCTATAGAAGACCTTACGATACTAAACACCCCCGACTCAATAAAAGGTCCCTGGAGCATCTCGCAGACGCTCTGCCAAATTTGCCTTTTCTCCCGATTCCCTGGTTATAAAGCATCGTCAAACGACTTGAGAAATGCGTAAACCAGGGAATTCCCGAAAGCTTGTTCATAGGTCTTTCCATTGATATGGTCCAATCAGATAGATCTCTTCCCGAAGGCCACGATCATGTGATACAAAAATAGGTACTTTTGAACCCTCGTGGAGCATATCACAAACGTTTCGCGGAGATGCGATTTCAGGCATACGTCCCGAGACGATATCTCACACTTTCAAACACCGTTTAAACTTTTCAAAAACTTGAAAGTTCACAAGAAACCTTAGGAGAACACCGTGGATGCAACCGATTACTCCAAAACCTTTCCGGTTGGCTCAATTATTGAGGCAAAGTTTAAACGATCACTCCCAGTGATGGAGCGTATGCTACATGCACCCAGATTTTGATCAGATCGATCGAATTTCACTTAACCGTCAAGATTAAGCCAGTACATTGGGTGCCACTTGCCATTTTGCCAATGGAACAGTACTGGAGCATGTGCTACATGTGCTAGGGAAAATTTGCCTAGGCGCATGTACCACATGTGCCAGGCCTCTCTAAGATTGCCTATAAATGTATGCCTCCCCCTTTGTATATTTCAAAATTGAAATTGATACTGAAGCTCTGCAAAAACTGCTCTAGAACATCGAATTCCTATATACCTCTCACACTTCAATCACTTAGGGTTGATTCCACCTCCCCCTAACCCATACACTTCACCTAAACAGCCTTCCATGCCATAGAATACCTCATTCCAGCCCTTCAAGCACACTTAAAGCCATCCTAGCTCAAGTAAAAAACATCCATAAAAGATTGCAAGTGTATTAAAGGCAAAATGTGGTGTTTTTTTTTTTTATAGTTTTGTCTTCCCCAACTCCTCTCTTCTGCCTCCTAACCTACTTAGGCTATTCTCCATTTTAATTCTCATCTTCTACCTCCCCTTTCTTGTATGCTTGAAGCAAGATGGCTCTTGGTTCATGCCTAGAGAAAAGTTAGTGAGAGCCACCGTGTAGGGGGATCTCTCACTAGCCTACTTTAAGATGGTATGGCTTTTGAGCCCCTTGATTATGTGGTGTAGCCTAAAGCCTTGTATGAATTCATGACTCCCTTTGCATATAGTTATATAGTTCATGTTTTGCATGCTTGGCTTTGTCTTTATGTTTATGACCATATTGATCAAGTCTTCACTCTTCCCATTTCAATGTCATCTTCAAGCCTCCTATTCAAATGCTCTCTTAAAATTGGTTTAAGAGTTGGCCTCTTGAAGTTTAGGATGAGACCTTAGGTAATCATGCCTTAGAAAATCTCCTCATTAACCTCTAACTCACACTTTTGCATCTTTCCATTCCAACTTGCATAAAAATTATTTTCAAACTCTCTAACTCACAAGGTTTCTATTCTCTCAAGTTTAGTGGTTGGAATGGCCCCATGGATTCCTTTCTTGAGTGGTCCCCCTTTTATATTGGCCATAAAAGCCCTAAATTGTTAGGTTGGTTCCCTACTCTTTTTATTCTTATCTGAAAATGATTTTCAATCTCTTTGATCCCTAAGGTTGTTATTCTTTCAAGTTTAGTGGTTGGAATGGTATAAAACCCTCTCTTGAGTGGACTCTTACATTGGCCATAAGAACATTAACTTGTTAGAATAGTTTCCTTTGGAAAATGGTTTTCAAAATCTTCTTCTCAAAAATGGTTTTCAAAAGATCATTCCCCCCATCTTTGCATTAAAAATGGTTTTTCAAAAAGTTATCATCATTGTGTTAATTTTTGGAGTCTCTACTCTGGTCAAGATAAAGTTTATAATGGTCCTAAGAAAGTCTTCTTCAGAATGGTTTTCAAGCACCAACCATATAAACCATATCTTTGACTAGAGTCAAATTTTCATGAAAATGATCTTCAAAAGGGTTGTCTACCAAAGTCTTTTGCATAATATGATTTGTTTTCTAAAACTCTTTTAAAAAATGCATAAAACCACCTTTCAAAACCATCTTCCCATCCAACCCTAGGTTAACTTGACCCTAGTTGTCTAACCCTAGGTTAACTTGACTCAGTTGTCCAACCCTAAGTTAAGTTGACCCTAGGTCACCTTAGCCCTAGGTTAACCCTAGGTCACCTTAACCCTAGGTTAATCAAACCCTAGTTGATTAACCCTAGTCTAACTTAACCCTAGTTGTCCAAACGCTAGGTTAACCCGACCTTAGTTAGTTAACCTTAGACCACCTTAACTGTAGGTTAACCTAATCCAAATTAGTTTACCATAGGTCACCCTAACCTTAGGCCAACCTAACCTAGGTAGCTAGACTTCAAGGTTCCAACTCATGAACTCCTTTTAAATGACCTTTCAATTTAAAACTATTCTTATAACCCATTTTTCCAAAACCTCCTACTCTATTGAAATTTCAAAAATCAACTCCATAACCTTTTCAAATACCCCTATACTCTATCTTTAAATTATTGCCAAAAATGTTTTCATGAACTCATAACCCTAAGGTGTCCTTCCCCCTTTTATGGTTAGGGATTCCGAGGGAATGTGATACATTAAGTCCAACCTTCAAGATTGTCCGTATTAGAGTTCCAAAGTCCTAGGTGTTTTTAAGAACTACTTTAAAAAACTTTTCAAAGATCAATTTACTAAAACACTCTAAAATCATACCTTTGAGGTCTTCAAAACAAGACTTTAAAACATATTCAAAACTCTCTTGAGTTATTTCAAAGCACTTCCAAAACTCCTTCGAGCTATTCCAAAACATTTCAAAACACTTCAAAACCCTATTTCAAGAGCACTTTTCAAAAATCTCCAAATTCTATATCAAAAACCCTCCAAAATCCTGTTCTAAATCAAAACTCTCAAGTCTTCTTTTCCAAAGACCACAAAGCGTCTTCAAGCATTCCAAAGGCCTTAATGCGCCTATTTTTCATCAAGCTGTTGCCTGAACTAATAATTACCTGATTCTCACCAAATGAGATACGTAGGCAACCTAACATGGTAGGGTCATAACTTCTATTTTCAACCCAAGTTCCTTTTCAAAAGTTTTCGTCAATTCAAGACTTCTATTTCCAAATCCCTCCAAACTTTCATGTTACTCAAACATTTTTCTCAAGGCTCGCATCATGCATCATTCACCCAAAAAGTGATGACCAAACCCTATTTTCAAAACTCTGAAGTGGATAATGGTAATCGGTTATTCTAGTGAGTGGACAAAAGGGTGAACAAAAATATAGGTACCGAAAGGGCAGGGTAGGGTGATGATCTTAGGATATCTTTCCTACACTTAACCAACCCCCAGACCATAAATTTCTATTTTCAAAAGGCCAAAATGGAGTTATTTTAAAAAAGGGCTTAAAACTTTCCAAAGGCTGCCAAACAACCTATTTTCTTAAAAACCCCCTCTTGAGGAAGTTTTTTAAAACCTTTTTCTAAAAATCCTAAGTTTAATCTTCGGATTATACTTAGTTTTAGGTGCCCTAACTCACCCTAGTCAAGTTAGATGGCGACTCCTATTTTTCTAAAAAACCCATAATCAAACCAATTTAAAATTCAAACCTAGTCACACCTGTTCTTTTAGGAGGATGAGTTATAATGACAGAGTTCCTTGCTTTTTCTGAGCCGAAAGGATTTGATCCAAAAATCGGGCCGTGACACCACCGAGTTTACCGGAATGGTCCGAAAAGTTTTGAAAGATTCAGAATACTATTAGAAGCATCCTCAGAAGGTAACCGATTTGATTCGCAAAACCGGTGTGGTTCTCGGAGGCAATTGGATACCTAGTGGCAAAATGGTCATTTTGACCAGATACTCTTGGAATTGATTCGAAAGCGATTGGAAGGCACTAAAATGTGCTAGATTATCTTTGGGGTAATTTTGGAAGGGTCGACTTACCTCTTAAGCTCTTAGGTACTTTCTTGAGAAGTGTGTTGGTAGGGCTTAAGGGGCAATTTGGTCATTTTTTACCAGAATGGGCTAGTAGGCATTGGTGTTGACCTGGGTTTTGAGTGTTTCCATCACTTTTACGGTGTGTGATGCGTTAGTTTTCAAAGATATCCCATCCTCTACTAACCATGCCACGACCAAGAGGCATGCTCGGTTCCATGACATAGGGGGTTTGTTTGCTTTCCCGATGTCGACCTGTTTGCGAGTGTTTTCGTCACTTTGACAGTTGCAATGTTTGTGAATGTTTTTATCACTCTGATGGTGTGTGTTTATTCCATAGACAATCTGATCTTGAAAAGCTACTGAATGGTCTTATCGCCTAGGGGCCTTGGTTACTTTCCCAAGTGATGTGCTGAATACCATATATTCTACATTGGCGGACCAGCAAGCGCCTGAAGTGAACCGCCCTACCATCTCAGAGACTTGGGCTCCGTCCCAGTCGACTTGTGTGAATGGACTTATTGTTTTGAAGGGTTTTATGTTTTTTTGGTAAACGTACCGTGCTGAATGGACTTACTGTATTAGGGATCAATTTTTTTGAAAGACGTGCCGAATTGAGTTCGACTGGTTTAGACTAGAATTGAAACTGAAATTGAGGTTGAAATATGAACTTACGGTCTTTAGGAAGAAATGTCAACTGAAATTGGACCGAACAATGTCCCAAGGTTATTTTGATCATTTTGTCTCTATTGGGCTTGGTGGGTTTACAAAGCGATTGGTTAACTGGATTGAGTCTGAAAAGCCGATTTGGACTTGAATATGTATGTGTTCGTTTGAATGTGGGTCCAGTCAAGTTAAAGATTATTGAGCGGGCGAAAAATGAAATGTTTACAGTTCTTCCGCAAGGTGATCATGTTACGGTACAATTGATCGCATAGGACCTTGATCACGTTATGGTACAATTGATCGCACAGGACCTTTTAAACCACTGGTTCTATCTTTGGCCGACGAAACCCCTGTATTTAGATGATCATTTGCTAACCTGTTCCATGTACAATTGTGGAGTTTAATACTGATTTAATGCATGTAGAAATCTTGACTTTTTTTTTTTATTTTTTATATTAGAAATGTACTTCTTTGATATAGCACTTCACAGTTTCCCACTCTCGATAATTTTGACCAAATTATTTATGTCATATGTTATTCCATTTTAATTGGGATCAGTTGAATCTTTAGTTGAATGAATTTATTAGATTATTTTTTTTCTTTGGAATTGGGTGGGTTTCAAGTGAATTGAACCATCCATTAGAATGCTTTTATTTCATCAATAATGGAGACATCAATGCTGGATAATTTGTGATAAACCCAAGCATGTCGCTAAATCTCAAAGTGATCATGTACTATCATCTTAATTAATTGTTCAAATTTCTCTAATTAATTCATGAAGGTAGGACAGTTGCACTAATTCACAGTGTGTACAAAGTGCTTATATGTGAGCACTCTTTTTGAGTCTTATATTGGAAATGATTTTTGAATTTTTTTTCTTCTGTTTTGGGAAAGTAATATATGTCTACGAAAATCTGGAACATGATTTCTCTTTATGTTGTTGTTAATTGGGCATAAAATGATAATTTTGAAAACAGAAATATAGAAATGACTTGTAGCAGTTACGATATTTGGAAAAATAATATGACAAGAATTATTACAGAACTATTACAATGAATACTCATAATTGGCCAACGTGCAGTGCAGAGTTTGGATTGGAAGATTTAATGGGTTTATTATTAAATTACTCTATTTTCTCTCTTAAGAACTTTGTTTCTCTCCTTGCAATATCACATTTATTGCCTTCTTTGTTTGGTTTTGTAGAGAAAATCAAAGGAAAGTGAAAGGAAAGTAGAGAGAGAGAGAGAGAGAGAGAGAGAGAGAGAGAGTAATTTAAAACTTAAAATTTTCCCTTCCTTTTCCCTCTCCTTTCCCTTCTTTCTCTCTCTTAAGTAGAATCAAACAAGAAAAAAAAAAAAAAGAATTTTTTTTACCTCCCTTCCCCTCCCCAAAGTTCCAATCAGGCTCTTAGCACTTCTAACTTTTTTTTTTTTTTTCTCTCTCTTAGCACTTCTAATTTTTTTGTTACAAATAATATGTAACTTATAAAAGCTCACACACGCATCACGTGTGCAGCCACTGCTAGTAGTATATATAGAAACATAAACATCCTATTTTGTGTTAGATAAAATCATTTTTTTCATTATGTTTGTTTATTTATGAATAAATTATCTAATATAGGATCACTTAATAATGCATTTCATGAAAAATTGAGTATCTCCTTTTCTTTTTAAACTGGTATTCCTGTAGTTTATTTAATAATGATATGGACATTACTAGTTACAATAATATATTATCAACACAAAAAAAAAATCACTATATCCATTATTACTTATAATTAATATGGGACTACCAGATCACCTCTTGTGCAGGGGATTTTCTCCTCGTAAGTTGTAACAAATCAATCTAGAACCCATGCGCATTGGAGCTTCGTCGTTACTTGCAAAACCACCAAGGGGTGAGTACTAACCAGTCGAGATTGCTCGGCTAGAGGCACTCCGAAACTTAAGTTAGCTGGGGACCTGGTGACCTGGTTTACAAGTGAAGAGAGAGTAAATATGAAGAGTAAACCCTATTGTCAGTTTGTTTCTACCTTACTTCCCTTCGGCCTTTACATGCAGCTTTATAGTTGTAGGTAGTCTAGTCTACTCATGCCACATGGCCAAGCCTCCTCTCCAGATGGCGTGCCACGTAGGCTCTCCAAGACTCTTTGTAAGCATCTTATTTTTGCTCGCTCGGTAATCGTCGGTCCGACCGGATTCACATTCAAACCGACACAAACACATTCAAGTCCAAACCAGTTTTTCAGACTCAATTTAGTCAATCAATCGCTTCACGGGCCCGTCGGGCTCAATAGAGGCAAAATGACCAAAAGGCCCTTGCAGCATTGCTCGGTTCAATTCTAGTTGGCATGTCTTCCTAAAAATGGTAAGTCCTTATTTCAACCTCAATTTCAATTCCAATTCCAGTCCAAGTCAATCAAACTCAATCCGACATGTCTTTCGAGAAAGTTGATCCCTCAAACAGTAAGTCCATCCAGTCCAACACGTTTATCGAAAAAACTCCTTAGAATGATAAGTCCCTTCAAACTTGTCGACCAGGTGGAATCTAAGTCCCTAAGATGGTAGAACGGTTCAGTTTTGGCGCCTGCAAGCCCGCCAATGTAGAATGTCTGTTATCCGGCACGTCTTTTAAGAAAGTTAATCCCTCAGACGATAAGACCATCCAATAGCTTCCTGAGATTAGGCAGTCTCCAGAATGAACGCACAGCGTCAGAGTGACGAAAACACTCACAAACATTACGACTATCAGAGTGGTAGAAACAATCGCAATCAGGTCAACATTGAGAATTGCCAACAAAACCCCTGCGTTACGAGACCTAACACGCCTCTTGGCCGTGGCACATTTACTGTAGGACGGGATACCTTTAGAAACCAACTCGTCACATACCGTCAGAGTGATGGAAACACTCAAAACCCGGGTCAATACTAGTGCCTGCTAGCCCACTCCGGTGAAAAATGACCAAATTGCCCCTTGGGCCATTTCGGCATGCTTTTCGAGAAAATACCTAAGTCCTTAGAGCGGTAAGTCCACATTTACAAGATTGTCCCAAAGACAATCCGACATGTTTAAATGCCTTCCAATCGGTTCTGGATTAATTCTGAGAGCATTCGATCAAAATGACCATTTTGTCTTTAGGCATCCAATCGCCTTTGGAAACCATAATGGCTCTGAGTATCAAACTAGTTACCTCCCGAGAATGCTTCTAATAGTATTTCCAACCTTCTAATCCCTTTCGGACCATTTCGAGTCCATTCCGGTAAGCTCGGTGCAAAATGACCATTTTGCCCCTAGTGAACTAGTCACCTTTTCCAATCACACCGGCTCTGGGTATCAAACTGGCAACCCCGTAAAACACTCTTGATAATGTTTCTAACCTTACAGTCTCCTCGCGGGTCACCCCGAGTCCATTCCGATATTTTTTCAATTCAAATGATCGTTTTGCCCCTGATAGGCTGGTCGGCCTTTTCAAATATTTCAGCATTATTTCTTAAGTCCGTTACCTTTAGGACACTCTTTCAAGTGTTTCTGTCTATTCGCGGCCTTCTAGATCATTTTTGAACCTTCCGGAGTCAGTCCTAGTGGAGCCAAGCCAAAAATTGTATGGTAGTCACTAGAATAAGCGCCCAAATCTTTTGCCTTGCATTCCAAGGGTCAAAATACACGTTTCTTATTGCCTTAAAACTTTCCTAAGTGGTCAGTGCCTTTAGTAGTGGCGCTAAGCCAATAAATTGAACTAGCGCCGCTACAACGGCGCCAGTTCCTGTTTCAATTGCCTATAAATACATACCCTCCTCCTACGTAAAAAGGGTCTGCAAATTCAGTCTAGAAACTCTGTCTCTTAAAAACAGAGCTCGAAGTCTCTTCAAATCCTAACTTCTATACACCTTATATACTGAAATACAAGCCTCAAAATATCCATTGAAGATCAAATACTGCATTTTCAAAGCTCTCAAAGTTTGAGTCAAGTAAAGCAAATCAAGCAAGAAGAATACGAGGTTGGTTTTCTATTTACTTTTATATAATCCTCCTTCTCTCTTCTCTCTCCTAACCCACTTGGTTTTCTTTTATTTTAATCCCTATCTTCTATCTCCTCTTCTTGCATGCTTGAAACAAAGGACTGCTTGATTCATGCCTAGGAAGGACTGTTAAATGTCACCGTGTTAGGGGCTTTCTTTTAGTTCAATCTTTGATTGTGTGGGTTCGGCCCGATTGAATATGTGGTGAAGCCTAGCCTTATATGTTCATAACCCTATTGCACTGTAGTTATCATGTTCATGTATGACATTCAAAATTGCATTCAAAGTTATTTTCAAAATTGTATTCAAAGTTCTCTTTCAAAACTTGCATTCAAAGTCTTTTTCTTTCAAAATTGTTTTCAAAATTACACTCCTAGGATGATTCTAGCCATTCCATGGTTAGGGTTGTTTTAGAAAAGTGTTATATTCAATGTGACCATCAAGGTTCAAATCTTGGGTTCAAACCGTAAATTGTTTTTTTTTTTTTTTTTATCAAAATCACAATCCTAGAGTTATTTTAGCCATTTCATGGTTAGGATTATTTTAGGAAACTGTTATATTCAATATGATCATTGTGGTTCATATTTCAAATTCTAGTTGTTGTCAAAATCAAATTCTTTTCATGGTTAAAATAATTTTAGGAAAGTGAGATATTCATGAGACTTATAAAAGTCCATATTCAAACATCTTTCCAAATTATTTTGCAAATCTACTTCCTAAAAACTCTTTTAAAAAATCTACTCTCCAAAAGCTCTTTGTCTTAAAGTCTAAGTCAAGCCCTAGAATTTATGATTAGGAAACCCTAGTTCCTTTCTTAAAACCATGGCTTCCTATTTTGCCTCAAATCATAGATTTTCAAAACTCTTTTTCTACATAAAATCATAGATTCCTAAATCCAGGATTTCTAAAATTCAACCTCTCCAATTTCATGTTAAATCAAATCTTCTAATCTAGGAAACCAAATCAAATTCTCCAATTTTGAAAACTAAATCAAATTCTCCAATTTTGAAAACAAAATAAAATCTTTTATTTTTGGAAACAAAATCTAATATTCTATTTTAGGAAATAGAGATCAAATCTTTCCTCATTTCAAACTTTCGAATCTTTCTTAATTTTAAACTTCTAAATCTTTCCAAATTTCAAATCTTTCTAAATTCAAATCTTTCCAAAATCAATTCTTTCCTAAAAAGAAAACTTTCCTAAAAAAAATCTAATATTTTTTCCTGCAAACTCTATTTTGAAACTTTCCTAATTCAAAAATTTCCTAAATCTTTTTCCTACAAATTCTTTCAATTCAAATATTGAAGTTAAATATTTTCCAACCTTTCTAAATCAAGTGTTTCTAAATCTAATCAAACCATTTCCATTCTTTTCTAAATCCTATCTTTCTTAATTCTAAGTTTTTTAAAATCAAAACTTTTTATAATCAAACCTTTCTTTTTCAAGTGCATGTTCCAACCCTAAGTTGCACATACCCTAGGAGGCCAAGCCCTAATTCAACCCTATCCCTAAGTTAGGAAGCTTCAACTCTTTTTTAAACCAAGATGGTTTTTAAACTTCAATTCAAGTCAAGATTATTTCAAAGTTCAACTCAATCTTTCCAAATCAAGTCTAAATTCTACGTAAAAGCTCAATTTCAAATCCTCAAGTTTAATTTCAAATTAAAGTCAATTCCAAGTTTGATTTCATATCAAAGTTCAATTTCAAATCCTTCAATCAAGGTTCCAAATCAAACATTTTTAATTCAAACTTTTCAAAGACTTCAAAGTGTCTATTTTTAATCGGATCCCGAGTCCAAACTACAGCTAACCTGATTCCCAGCAAAGGGATACGTAGGCAACCCTCATGAGTACGGTCACAACCTTTTTCAAGCTTCAAATATTTTCTTCAAATCTATTTTCAAAATCAAATTCTTTTCTTGCACTTGTATGTCATACATCATACTAAACCTCTTTTCAAATTTTTTTTCAAAGTGGATATAATTGGATATTGGATAATCAATAATTTTAAATGAGTAAACATAAGGTGAAAAGACATGTAGGTACTGCAAGGGTGAAATAGGGTAATAGCTTAGTACATTTTTCTTATACGTAACCAACCTTCGAACCTAGAATCATTGTTTTCAAGAGACCAAAACCAGAGTTATTTTTCAAAAAGGGCTTAAATCTTTTCAAAGGTTGCCAAATAACTTTTTTTTCTCAAAAAACCATCTCTTGAGGAAGTTTTTCAAAATGGAAAGTTTACTCTTCGGATTGCACTTGGTTTTAGGTGACCTAACTCACCTTAACCAAGTTAGGTGATGACTCTAAAACTTTTTCCAAAAGCCCTTATTTAAATCCAATTCAAATCTAGTCGCATTTGTCCTTCTAGGAGGATGAGTTCTAAAGAGAGAGTATTGTGTTTTTCTTACTTTTGTGTTTTCTCGAGTGTGAAAAATTGGGTGCGACACTCCTCACTTTAGCCTCGTGTAGATGACGTCAGCAAGGTTGTCTTCTCTAAGCAGGCAGCCCCTATGAAGTTCTCCAAGCAGGTTTAACCTTGTGAGATCGCCTAAGGCACATAGGGTCAGCCTCGTGTAGGTGATGTTGGTAGAGCTTTCTTCTCCAAGTAGGCATCCTTCGTGAATTATCTCTAAGGTCGTCTTTTCCAAGTGGGCTTAACCCAGTGAGTCCCTAAAGTTCCTCCTGGATCGCTTTAACACCCACTCACCCCGTGAGCCTAGGTTTGTTATGATCTTCTAGATGCCCACTCACCTCGTAAGCTGGGTTCGCCATGGACATCCTGAATATCATTGACAGAGCACCCCATGCTTAAGGTTTGTTTGTTTTCCTTGCTTAAGGAACTCCCTATGTAAACTCCTATCCACCTTCTTGGGATCTACCTATGAATTGTGATTTGGTGGCTAGAATAAAGGGAACCTTTGAGCTGCTTGCTCTTCAGGCGTGCGGGAATCTGTCTTATCAACTAGCTAAGAGAAAGAGACTAGCT
The DNA here is from genome assembly GCA_033060915.1 of Euryodendron excelsum. Lineage (NCBI taxonomy): Eukaryota > Viridiplantae > Streptophyta > Magnoliopsida > Ericales > Pentaphylacaceae > Euryodendron > Euryodendron excelsum. The sequence goes on along the minus strand of CM065393.1, from coordinate 5,948,832 downwards.
CCCAAATTGCACTTAACTATAAGATCAATTAAGAACAATTAAGGTCATTCGCCATTTAATGCATATACCTTCACTATTAATGCAACCTGCATTGCATTAAATGTGGTGCCACATGGCATTGCCTGGTAAAAGAAGCAACTTACATCCATGGCATGTGTGAGGTGCCCCTCCCCATCCAATCAGACTGGGCAGAGTTGACACGGCCGCTCAAGGCATGATTATTGTCATGCCCGTACCTAATCAGGCATCATTAACACCGTCTCAGGACGAATGTGATCGCACAGGTCACCAACCTATAAGCAAAACCTCACAACAATCTCAAAGATAAAAATCTTATAGGAATAAACAATATCATTATATATATAAACCATCTCATAATCCACCATACATCATAAAAATACTACTAAATTAAATCCATAATAATTACAAACCAACAATAAATAAACTCTAAACACTATCATCTCATATACAACATAGTCAAGGACCACCGACATATCAAAAAGAGCTTATCGAAGCTTTCCAACTCAACATCAACCACAAAGATGAAGGCCACTACGGTCATAATAATAACTGTAGTAAACTGATACTGCATCTCAATCTTACTTGCCAAAACAAATTGTACGTGTGTGAACTATATATCAACGTGCTAACAAAGATAATCAATACTCATAAAGAATGAATGATAAATGAGTATTGTATAATCTACCAATAGATAAACTACCACCAATGAAATGTAATATCTCTTGCGATGCAACGTAAGATACACCACAAATGAGCGCGTAATTTAGAAAACATTGGCCTAATATATTGATGGCTTGTTATCAAGGAATGTCTACAGTGACACCTTTTTAGGTTAGTCCACCATGACTAAACCTTAGGTTGGTCCCACGTGACCGAACCTTCTCCCATGTTATGTAATTTATGCACACAATATGAGTTGTATACAAATATCACCTCATAATCTACTAATCCTCATTAATATAACTAATAAGACATTCATTACAATATGTATAAGAATATCTTATATCCCCACCTAATACCGTTTTACAAACACAGTCGAGTCACTCTTTTGGTTGAACCGAAATACTTTGATTTGCTTCTGAACCTATCAAACACCACCACATCAAACTTGATTAAGGAGATGCTATAGTTCATAAAAAATGCATGATTATAGCTTATACTCCGTCAATATGTGATTTAGAACATCAATGATGCATTAAAACTCAATGGAATATGTTAAACCCTTCCTATTGCAAGACAATGTCAAATTTAAACTATAATATCTCTCAACTTAAAAGGATTTATAGTACAAAATTTATATCAATAGAAAGATCTATGAGTCTACTTTTCAAAACTTCAAACGGTGTGCCATTTCGAGTTTTCTAGAGTGAGATGTGACTATTTTCCTAAAGTGCACTGAAGTTGTGGTTAAGAAGCCCGCTGGTGCTCCCCTGGAGCGCACACTAGTGCCCCCCCTCCAAAGGAGCGTGCCATCAGGTGCCCCTAGGTGCGCTATAGCACCCTCTGGCTAGTGAGGTGAGCCATCAGGCGCTCTGAGCTCGCCTAATTTGACTAAAATGGCACCAAAACTTGGTTTTAAGATTCCCATGCAATCTCCAACCCATTTCTAAGTTCTCCAAGCCTAAAAAGAAGTTCTAAAGTCTTCAACAAGACTTCAAAACAACAGCACATGCAAAATATGAAGAATTCAAGGCTTCCTATTGGAATCCATATGCTATTTCCCTCTCTTTACTCTAATTCTCACGTCCATGGCTTGAAATGATATTTCTATATGCAAACACGAATCAAATACAATGAAACAAGCATGGTCTTGAGATTTCTCGCCTTAAATAATGAAATCACAAGCTTTCCCTTAAATTCCTGCCTAATTTTCTTCCTTTCTTTCTTTCTCACCAAACACAATTCTTTACACAAGCTCCTCTCTTCTTTCTCCCTCCTTGACTTGAAGAAAACTATAGATACACCTTATATCTATAGCCACACATGGCGCACACACACACTTACTAGCAACAAGCACATACCACACACACACACACACACACCTTATGCACACACCTCACTTAGACTTAAGTACACACCTAGGTGTCAAGTCTACACATGCACACCAAGCACCTCACTAATCCACATGATTAACATAATTAATCACACTTATGATAATTAATCATGATTAACATAAGCTAAGCATATAGATTAATTAAGCTAATTAATTATGAATTAAGCCCACTAATTATGCTAAAAAATATGATAATCCCCCTATAGCATGCTCTCATTAAAATATGCTAATAAAACTCGCAATTAGCGTAATAACATACCAGAATATAAGCAATTAAGTTAAGCATGACATTAAGTAAGTTAGAGTTTTATAATGACTCTGCCACTCATCCAATCAGTGATCTCCATATGGCAACCACATTAGCCTAATTCTCACTATATATACCGAAAGTCTCCTACGACTCTAGGGTTGGAATCTCCATCATCTAGCTGCTTTGGCCTGAACACACACATTGAATGCCCTAAGCCCTAAGCTCTCAGCCAGACTCTCTCTCTCTCTTTCTCTCTCTTGGTTGCCCTTGGTTTTCTTCGCGCCACTCTTCGGGACACCCGAGCCACATCGATGACCGCTAGGATTCCCAGACGGACTACGTGTAAGTCAACTCTATGATTGCTGGTCCACCTTTGCTTACAATAGTATTACACTAGTCCTTTTGGTCATGGCCCGGTTCGTTAGGCTAGTCCCCCACTCTAATGAGTGATGGGCCACTACCTCAGGATTGGGTGCGAGTTTCTTTTGGGATTCTAACAATACATCTTTCCCGTCCAGCTCTCTACCTATAAATACTCCCCTTTTCACCCTTGATTCTTCTCATACTTAGTACTCTTTCGATGGCTAGGTCATCGCTTAAAGAAATTTTGAGGCTATTCCTCTAGCGAAAATTCTAGGGCCCAGAAGAAACTAACCATACTTGCTGATCTTTGTGGATTGGGTAGAGTTATAAATGCATCGCTAGATCTTCCCTGGAGTATTATAACGTCGATCCCTGAGGTAGCGGCACATTGCTTTGGGTGAGGCGGAGGGTGCGTCGGGCCTGGGCCCCAAAATAACTTAGTTGGATATGCTTGACCCCCCCTTTTCTTTGGCTAATCTATGGATGCCGCCCTTCCTCAGAGTGTTATTTGTCATGCACTCCGCTGTGAGGGTTGCCTTGATGGACTTGTTTCTCTGGCAACACCATTTCTGTATGCCGGTTTGTGGTTTTGTAAATATTGGTCCACTTGTGCCATTAACTAGTGAGTAAGGGGGTCCTGTGCCCCTTCATGGTGGTCGGGGGAAACTGGGAGTTCGGCCCTAAGGAGGACCCTTTTGACTATGTTTGGTGTCCAAGGAGCATGTGTAAACTAGGTTTCTTTCGAACTCATCGCAATGTTAATTTTGTCATTCTTTTTACCCTCTCAAGTGCTCATTCTTTCTCTTTTTTGTAGGGTCTGACATTCAACATATGGCCGATTGGATTGTTGACTTGAGTGTTCTGAAGAAGGTGTGGAAGTTTAGAGGTGTCCTTGACTGTGATGGATACAATAAGTCCTTCGACGCCCTTATTAACTACGTCATTCCCTCGTTCCTAATGTGGTCGTTGTCGAGGGGGACCGGGGTGACGATGTTACAATGGGTATCCCGCTCAACTGTCCTATTGAGACTGACAAGGTGACTATCACTGTGGCCAGTACACCTTTCTTATCCTCAGGCTTGCCGTAGTCAATAAGAAGGATCCCATAAACTTGATATCACTGATTTTCGGTGGGGTTTTTAGCTCATTTGCTGCTTAGTAATCCTCTGTCACCAGTGGGGCGATATGGAAGTGGCTTGGTCCCTTCCCTGTCCATTCTTAGAGTTGATTCGCATTTGGCTTCCCCGACCCAGTAACGAGATGTGCCTCACATCAGTCAGCCCATGAGGAAGAGGTATCGTCCCGCCCCCCAATTCCTATGGACAACGATTACTCTCCCCTTAAGCAGGGCCCTAAAAGGAGAAGGGTGTCCTAGGAGGCAAACAATCTCCCCTTGGGCGAGTATGTTAAGGTCGCTCTTACTTGGGTGTTCCCCAAATTGATGGTGGACACGAGGTTGATTGTTGTAAATGACTTGACTCTTCACTTAGTTAACGTTAGTGTGGAGGTCGACCGGGCTTTCCTGTTGCTCGTGAAAATAAAGGTCTATGAAGAGCAGCTTGAAGACCAACTGTTGAGATCCGACTTTTAGTTTCTAACAATGGTAGGGTTTTTTCCCTTGTCGTTTCTCTCGCTTTCTTCTCATGGCCGTGCTTGACCTTTATCAACTTGTTTTCCTCCCAAGTTACTGGAAAGTTACACGTTATGCTCAGGCACACGGGACAACGGGAGGCTGGTTTTCACCAACTGGTCCAAGCGAATACCAAATGCCTCCAACGCAAAAGTACCTTGGAGGGCGATTTCGACATTGAGAAGACCGAGCATGCGTTGACAAAGGAGGAGGCCAAAAAGAAAGTCGAGAAAGACACTGTTGAGTTGGCTACTCATGAATGACGTTTCGTTGATGCGGAGAGGGAGTAGTCCCATCTCCTAGCTAAAGTTATGCAACTGGAAGGTGTGACTGCTTTGCTTAAGGCTGAGAACGCCGAGCTCATTGCGGACAAGGCAAACCTGGCAGTTGATAGGGACAAGCATCACTTTGAGTCGGCTAAGGCCTGGGATGATGGCTTCTCAAATGCCCAAAGGGTCTACGTCCAGTAAGTACAAGACATCCAAGATATGTCAATTTGCAAGCTATTAGACATGGTATGCCATCCTAGATCACGCCCAGGGTCTATATTCTTCTTATTCTCCGTGAAGTTCATGCTTTCACCATTACATTATCACTAATATGGTCTTGATCATCTCACGACTAATTGTGCTTATTTTGTGTGGCTTCATAGATATTTGATGTTAATCTTTTCAAGCTAAGCAGCATCTTAATATTCATGAATCTATATTTCCCCTACATTCATTGATCTTGTCTTTATAGGGCTTTTGTAATTTGAAAAGTTCAATTGTTCTACAAACTTTTTTTTTGGCTTCCTTGTACTTCTTAATAACTTCCAAGCTCTTATCAAACTGAGGAAGGAAGCTAATTATTGCTTTGCCAAAGGGTGATGCCTGCTGTCAGTCAAGAGAGCCCACAAATCCCAAAAGAAATTCTTAAAAAAAGCCAAGAGGCCCACCCAAGAAGGTTTTTCCTTTCACAAGAGAGAAGGGAAAAATGATCTAAGAGGTTAGATCTCTGAGAATAGTACAAGTGCTATCACATCCCAATAGGAAAAGGGTAGAACCAGAAAGGGAAACCCCAAGAAAAGAACAAAAGTTCAAAAGACTGACTGATTCTAAACTGAACATGAACCCTGAGACAAACCCCAAGGCATGCATACATTTCATTCACATATAAAACCTGTGCATAGATAAATTGTTTTTACATAAAACTTTCTCTATATCTCTCTCAAACATGAAATAGGGAATGAGGCAAAGAGGAACTAAAGTCACCTTGTAGCTAACTAAGCAAGCTCAGGCAATCTCAAGCACCGGCACATGCCTTAGAAAGCTCAGACTGCTATAGCCGACAAGAAATAGAGAATGGGGTAACAACCCACCCCCGACCTCCCAATCAACTTTGAATAGTTTGATTTAGCCTTCTCAAATCATGAAAATTGGGGCAATACTGCATCCTGCACCTCCCATTCAATTCAAACCGTTTGATCAGATTCAAGACAAACTGGCCAAATGTGTTCGACCTTCCAAATACCTCTTTTCAAAAGGGACCTCACTTCTTCTAGAAAACAACTCAAGATGTTCAACTTCAGAGAAACAAAATCTCTTAGAAGACATGTTAATCGGAATCCTGTCATGCGCAACAAAATCAAAACTTGACACTCAAGCAAACATGCATTCCAACCTCAAGAGATCTCAACCAAGGATGGACAAATGTCCTCTCCTTTAAACTTCAAGACTAAAGAATCACAAGCATGAAACAGTCTCCCGTGGCACCCCGTGCTTAAGGCAAAGAATCAATTTCAAAACATCAACCCTGAACCTCCCCAGAGGAGTATCATTTCACCATACGAAACATCAGTTTACGAAGTATCAATTTCCAGACATCAACCTTGGACCTCCTCAGAGGAGTGTCATTCTGCCAAATGGAATGTTGGTTTAAGAAGTATCAATTTCTAGACATCAACCTTAAACCTCCTAGAGGAGTATCATTCTGCCAGACGAAACATCAGTTCAGGAAGGATCAATTTCTAGACATCAACCTTGGACCTCCCTGGACGAGTGTCATTTTTCCAAACGAAATGCTGGTTCAAGAAGTATCAATTTCCGAACATCAACCTTGGACCTTCCTAGAGGAGTGTCATTTCGCCAGACGGAATGTCAGTTCAAGAAGTATCAATTTCTAGACATCAACCTTGGACCTCCCCAAATGGAACTTCAGTTCAGAAAGAATTAATTTTCAGACATCAATTTAAAAATCCTAAATCTCCCCAAAGGAGTGTCATTTTATTAATTGGAATGTCGGCTTAAGATAACTATTCTCCAGATACCAACTCTTTCGATCCCTCTGATTGTCTTGCTATAAACATGAGACCTTTACTTTATCGTTTTCTATCTTTGATGAGTAAAGACAGAAAAATAGAGGCATCTGTAAGCACCTCATTTTTGCTCGCTTGGCAATCTCTGGCCTGATTGAATCCACTTTCAAATGCTACAACACATTCAAAACCCAAACTGACCTTCCAAACTTCAATCCAGTCCACCGGTCGCTCTCTGGGCCCGTCGAGCCCACTTGAAGCCAAATGACTAAAATGCCCTTAAGGCATCATTAGTTCAATTCCATCTGACACACTCTTTGAGAAGGTACCTAAGTTCTCAAAGCGATAAGTCCACCCCTTCCAAGATTGTCCCAGACAATTCGGCATGCTCAAAAAGCTATTTGAACCAATTTTGGACCCATTCCGGTGATTTCTGGTCAAAATGATTGTTCTACCCATTGGCGCCCCGATCGCCTAATTCTAGTATTTCCAAGTACCATCCTGGTCCATTCCAGACCTATTTTAGTATTTCTTAGCCCAAATGATTGTTTTACCCCTGGTGGGTCGGTCATTTTTTTCAAGCTCTAGTTGTCAAATTGATTGCCTTCGGGGCACTCTTTTAAAGGTTCCTATCTATTCCCAGTCGAGTCTCACTACTCAAAACCTTCTGAATCATTCTTGAACTTTCTGGAGACACTTATAGTGAAGTCAAGTAAAAAATTGCATGGTAGTCACTAGGATAGGTGCCCAAATCTTCTGCCTTGCATCCCAAGGGTTAAAGATTTGTTTCTTACCAACTTAACAACTTTCCTAAGGGGGTGGCGCCACTAGTACAGGCACTAAGCCAATATTGGGCCTGGCACCACTGCAACAGGCACCGGGGTCAATTTTGGTTGCCGATAAATACAGGCCACTCCCCTTTGTATTCGAGGTGCGAAAAATAGCTCCAAAAACTCTACCTCTATGAAAACAGCCTTCGAGTTTTTTCAAAACCCTAATTCCTTCAAGCCTCTTTCCAAACCCTATCCCCATACACTTTAAACACCTATACACTTGCCTCCCATCACCATTAAAGATTAAGTACTGCATATCCAAAGTTCTCAAAGTTCAAGTAAGTCCTCCATTGAAGCATTCAACCTAATAAGAAGAAAATGTAGGGTTCTATTGACTTTTATGTAATCCCTCTCTCTCTGTTCCCCTCCTAGTTCACTTGGATTATTCTCAATTTTAATCCTCATCTTCTACCCCTTCTTCTTGTGTACTTGACAAAAGGGATCTCCCAGTTCATACCTTGGAAGGCCTTAAAGAAAATTACCATGTCGAGGATTTTCTTTAAGTTCAACTAAAACGGTGTGGTGAAACCTAACCTTCTATGTTCATGTCCCTATTACATTATGGTTGTTGTGTTCATACATTGCATTCAATATCACGTTCCAAAGCTTTCTTTTAAACTTGTATCCAGAAAAAGCTTTTTTCAAAATTATTTTCAAAGCCACATCCCTAAGATGATTCTAATCATTCCATGGTTAGGATTGCTTTAGGATCACAGCCTTAGCATGCTAGATAACTGATCTTCTTCCCCTTTAGACAACTGGACGGTGCACTGAGTTCACACTGAGATGGTGACAAATCACCCTGGGCTCAATGCCCGGCATTTCGCAAGGAGTCTAGGCGAATGTGCTCACATTTGACTTGAGTAAGTCTACTAGCTCTTGTTCTTCTTTCTTGGGCAATGTTGTCCCAATCGAGAAGAACTTTTTCTGATCTGGCTAGTGGATCAGTATTTTGTTCAGTTCCTTGACACTTTCTTTATGGCTGGGTTCCCAACATCCTCTAGAATGGGTGTGTCCGAGTGCATCTCCATCATGTTAACTTGCTTGGAGGTTCCCTTTACTTTCAGTGTGGCTATAAAGCATTGTTTGGCCACAATCTGATCTCCTTGTAGTTCCTCTACTCCTTCGGAAGGGAGCTAGGGGCAGGTGGAGAGGATTGCTCCTATTCGATGTAGCCACGTCCTTCTCATGATTGCGTTGTATGGGGAGAGCACGTCTACCAGAATGAATTTAGTCTTAAGCACAACCGATCTTGCACTAAATGGTAGGACGATTTTCCCAAGTGGCCATATGAGGTGTAAGTTGAACTTGACCAGTGGTATCTGGAATCTTTGGAAGTTGGCTTCTTTTAATCTGAGCTTTCTGAATAGGCCGAGGTACATGACTTTAGAGGAGCTCCCCTAGTCAATCAACACTCTTCTAACCTCGAACTGTCCTACCCTAAGGGCAATAACCAGCGTGTTGTTGTGTGGATGATGGATACTGGAGAAGTTCGGTCTAAAAATGTTATCTCCCTCTTTGCCTATTCCTTCTTCATTTTCTTTATGTGGGGGCTAGGTTCCTCCTAGACCCTCATCATTTCTTGTAGGTGGGTTGCTTTTTGCACTTTAGCCTGAAAAAAGTTTGGATTGGCCCGAGTTGGGTTCGTGGAGGTGTGAATGACGACAATAATGGCCACAGGCGTTATTCTGGCTTTTTCCGTGTTGTCATTCTTGCTCGGCCCACCTCAGGGTTGTGCACTCTTACTTTTGTCAATAAGGTGTGGCACCTCAATCTATTCTTCAAGATGCGTCTTGTAAGCCTAGCAGTTCTCAATCATATGCCCCTTTATTGCTGTGGAAGGAGCAATGCAGATTTTGGTTCCTTTTCTCGTGGTCGCCGATCATCTTGCTCGACCACTGGACGGAGGCTTGTAGATAGGCTCCTTAAAGATGATGTTCATGGCCTCATTAGCTATGACTCCGTCCTTGGGTTTTCCTGTAGCCCTAAGTTTATTCATATAGAATTTTATATATGGTTTTGATGATAACTTACTTTGATTTATAAATGTTTTCTTGATTAAATATATTTAATACTTTTAATTCCTGGTCTAGTTTGTGTAATAAAGTTTTGCAAGCTTATGAAACACTTGAAAGAGTGATCAAGACCTGAAAAGTAATATCTAGATATTTGAGAATCATGTTTTAAGGAAACTTAATTAAAGGAATAAAATTAGAGGACATAATTTTTTTCTAAGGTTGAAAATTTGATGAAACTATATCTTATGATACAACCATAGTAGTTTGCATATATATTTTGATCCAACCCTTAGATTGGTCTGATTTTTGTGGCATTGGAAATAAGACTCAAATTCCTATAAACGGTGTCTTATAAGGACATCATGAAGAGAATGACTTGTGGGACAAAACGGAACTGGAAGTGAAGGTAACTCAATAGAAATTCAAATATGCTAATTGGGAGACAGTTTGAGTATTTTGGTCATACCCTTTGATCTGACCATTGGATCGACCAGATTCTTAAGGTTCTGAAAATCTTACTTCCATGTCTACAACTTTTCTCTTCTAGACATTTTCAAATTCAAACGTTATAAGGGATAAAATCGACGTGGAAGTGAAAGCAACTCTGCAGAAATTCAAATATGTCAACTGGAAGATAGTTTGAGTATGTTAATCATAACTTTTGATCGGACCATTGGATCAACCTGATTCTTGAGGTTCTGAAAAGATAACTTCCATATCTACAATATTATTCTATAGACATTTTCAAATTTGAATGTTATCAAGGCAAAAATCGAGGTGGAACTGAAGTCATCTGATGAAAAATTTAAAAACATGTCTGGTAGCAAGTAGCTTAACGGGAAGAAATGTCTTCAATGCTTTCCAACGGCTATAAACTCATTTGAAGTTACAAATCATCCTTCTATCTTTATTTATAAATAGAGATACACTTGAGGAACAAAAAATAACAAGAAGAAAAATAAGAGTTTGTACATCAAAGTGTTATTCATCATACAAAGTCTTTGAGAGCTTCATTGTATTTTATCTTATAAAGTTTTGAGAATATCATTGGCATATCTATTCTTTGAGAGAATTATTTATAAGCAAGAATGATTATAATCTTGCACTTTCTTCTTGTAAGAGAGAGACTAGCTAGAAGAAATAGCTAGGGGTTGGGTATAACTAGTATTGTTAAACAAGATGGCAACCCGAGAGGGGGGGAGGGGGGTGAATTGGGTTTATAATTAAAAATTAAAAATTAAAATAATCTAATACACTTAATTTTCAAGAGGTGAGATGTAATAGAAAAGATATAAAATATTAATCTAGCTAAGTAATAAATAAGACAAACTAAGATATGATCAATGTGAGATTAGTACAAATGATTCAAGTGTGTGTATCTCAAGTATATCAGGACTATATATAAGAAAGATATTAAGCAAGATATAAAGAGAGAAAAGATAAGAGATCAAATACAATGATTTAAAGTGGTTCGGTTGGCTCCTCTTATGCCAAACCTATGTCAATCATGCATTAGCCTTCTTTATTTATTTATTTTTATTTTTATTACATTTTTAATTTTTTTCCCTTCTTACATTGTTTTTAATTTCTATTATATTATGAGTATGTTAACGTCGTACATAATGAGCAAGCAGCTTCGACAGAATGGTTTCTTGTGACTATTTACCAAAATAGTATTAAAGTAATGGTCAGCAAATCCAAAGTTTTGCAAGTTGAAATCATAGTTATCGAGAAACTCATTCGGGAAGGAACCGGTATGGATACCAAACTCATTTAGAAATTTTGAGAAAACATTTTGAAAATTTGGGAATAAACATTTTGGAAATTTTTGGAAAATGATTGGGATATGTTTGGGATATTTGATGGAAATTATTGGAAAACCGAGGGAAATGTTAAGAAAGCTAAAAGTATTAATTTTTATATATTTTTCTCTTTAAATTTTAACTAAGTTTATGTAAATTTTTACTAAGTTTCTCAAATATTTTCACTAATTTTTTTAAAGATCTACTTTGAATTCTGCAAAAATTTCTTGATAAGATTCCGAATTAAGTTTCTCAATCGTCTCTTACTTTCTATTTCTCTTTATATTTTTGGTTGAGTTTTACGCTTTCTTTTTTCCTAATGTTTTCTATTTTTATTTTTTATTTTGATAATTATGGTTGAAACTGTTCAATATTAGTTTTCTTTTTCATTTTATAATGTTTTTGGAATTTGAAACCTTTGGGAGACTATCCATGACGATCATATTTAGTTTGACCAGACTGTAATTGAAAACAAAGGAGTTGTCCTTGTTGCACATATTTTATCTTTAATTTTGTGCCGCGGAACATTGAATCATTATCTATTTGGTTTTGAAGGGCAGGCCAGGTTAGTTCCATTTAGGGTTTGAGATAGGTTTAATCACTCGCATGGCTTGCCTATTTTTTATAGGGCTTTGAGAATTGGGGTGTAGATCGTAGGTCGAATCTATGACCTCATGTCATGGGTCGGAGTAGCACTATTATTGGGGTAACTACATTCCATCCATTGCATGTAATGTTTTTTATGCTTTACGATAAATTAGGGTATGAAACAAACTTTATATATGGTAAATTTCTTTGACGTGATTTATTCATTTGTTTAATTGGTGGACTTACTACACATAAATATGTTTAAATTATCTTTGCTCTTGACCTTTTTTTAGTGTTTTTTTCCCTACTATGAACCCCCAGCCCTCTCCCCCTAAATAAATCCTAAAAAATTATCGTATATAATCACATGAAACCTACTATGAATGCTGAAGTCATTGTGATTTGATTATTTATGGAGTACCTCACTTGAGACTTACTATGAATGGTGAAATCACAATGAGTGTACAATGTGACGGTCACATGGAATAACTTCCCTATTCATTGACCTCACGTGGGACCTACTATGAATATTGAAATCGCAATGACCCGCACAACATGTAACGGTTAGATGAGATAATTTCTCCTACCTCTACAACAAAAAAAATTAAAAAAAAAACAAAAAGAAACAGAGAAAGAGCATATTAAGGTCTAGCTTATATGAGTGTAGGTTTAATTTTACAATTATTAGTGAAAGGGGCACCTTCACTTTGGTTTATGGGGGAAGTTTTAATGTCTTAATTTGCTTCCTTTTGTAGATTTTAATAGATATTCGTCTTTTTTTTTTTTGTTGGTGCATTGGAGGGCTAAAACTTTGGGAAAGGGAGACTTGTCTTTAGCTAGCAAAGCTCAACTCTCTACCTCTAACATACTCCACCTTTTGAAAAATTTACGTTCTTTTTCTTTTTTTTTTTTTTTATTTTTATATAATTTACATTCTACTTATCCAAAAAGAAAAATCAGAAGAATTTTTTCTTAGAAAAATAATAAAATTGCCTAAGTTGTTCATATATTTTGACTCCCATGGGTAGAACAATTGGCTTGGGACCCTTAGGTGCAAATGCTCACTAGGTTGATTCTCTAACGAGTGGTCAGCCATCAAGGGTTAGACAATACTTGGGTGCTAAAGCTATGCACGCGTACCTTTGGGGATTAATTCCATAGAAAGTAGAGATACACTGGTCATAATATATATAGACATATATATATATATATATACACATATATATATCCTAACTTTTCAAAAAGAAAGATGACTTTGGTTTTGTGTAGTGAGCAAAAGCTAATTTGGATTTTATTTTTTGAAATATCCTTGATGGGGACCGATCAAGATTTGGCGTAATGGGCTGGCCAACATTGATATTGAGGACATGGTGCCTAGGGTTCATGTCAAGCAAGAAGACAATGGAGATCAACCCTGAGAGCTCCAGCTGACTCGAGCACGATCGAGTAGACCACGCCTAGCACGATCGAGCAGACCATGCCCAATACGACCGAGCAGATCTTGTGGGATGGTGCCGATCACTCTCCCACTTGTCACGACAACAAGAGCCATCACTAACAATTCAATCATGATAACGTACTCCTAACTCTAAAATTTTGCGTGTAGCAAGAGGTAGTCACCTCCCTAGCTCTGACACACTCCTAAGGGAACACCATGTGTGGGGTTGGACAACCACTCCCCCCACCATCCTGCCACCAGTCTTGCCCTCCAATGCCATGTTGTCACGTGGAGAGATAACCATCTCCTACTATCTCCATGCATGCAAGGCCCTCCTCGGGCTACCACGACGCCTACCCATATAAAAGAAAAATCTCATCTTCTTCGATAAGATATGCAAACACGAACCCTAGCCAAAAACTCTGTTGAAATATCTCAAGAAAACTAACTTTACCATCGGAGGGTCCTTGACAAGCATCACACTGGTGTCCCTTACCCTTTCATTCCTTCTCAGTTCACCAAAGCAGTTCACTGCCAACCTAGAGACTGACCTTACAAGTTTACTGCATTATCAGTTGGCACCGTCTGTGGGAATGATTGTTTTCATCTTCATGGTTGTTACTAGGTCTGGCACTTCACGCCTACCCCCACCAATGGATGATCAAAATGCCAACAGAGTTACAGTCCTTGAAACCCAGATGACCGATGTGATGGCCAACATGCAAAGGATAATCACCCAAAATCAGGAGTTGTTTTAACAATTGCGATATCATAAAGAATGCCAACAGAGTTACAGGCCTGGGCCTAAGCATGTGTAAGTGATTTCTTTTTTTAATGTACAGTTATTGTAAAAAGTGAGCAGCTGATATCATAAAGAAGTTTGCCTACATTTATCCTAATTGGTTTCTATAATTGCGAGTTCATTTACAACTTTCTGAGTTTGCCTATAATTCTCTTTGTTTGCAAGCTCCCTAACATCTTCCTTGCAAGGGCATCAACCAAAATAATAATGAAACGACCAAAGCCCTGCTCAGGCCTTGGCCGAGTAGGCAGATAAAATGTGAAAGCGACAAAATCCCTGCTCAAGCCCAAGCCGAGCAGGCAGAGGCTTTATGCCCAATCTACAAGTTAAAGTGACAAAAGCCCTGCTTAGGCCCAGGCCTAGCAGGCAAAAACTTTATGCCCAATCTACAAGTTAAACTGACAAAGTCCTGCTCAAGCCCAGGCCGAGCAGGCAAAGGCTTCATACCCAATCTACAAGTTAAAGTGATAAAGTCTTACTTAAGCCCAGGTAAAGCAGGCAAAGGCTTTATACCCAATCCACAAGCTAAAACAACAAAGCCCTGCTCAGGCCCATGCTGAGCAGGCAGAAGCATTATCCCCAATCGACAAGTTGAAGCGACAAAGTCCTGCTCAGGCCTAGGCCGAGCAGGCAAAGACTTTATGCCCAATTTACAAGTTAAAGCGACAAAAGCGTTGCTCAGGCCCAGGTCGAGTAGGCAGAGGCTTTATGCCCAATCTATAAGTTGAACCAACAAAGTCCTGCTCAGACCCAGGCTGAGCAGGCAAAGACTTTATGCCCAATCCATAAGCTAAAGTGACAAAGCCCTACTTAGGCCCAAGTTGAGCAGGCAAAGGCTTTATGTCTAATCCACAAGCTAAAGCGACACAGCCCTGCTTAGGCCCAGGCCGAGCAGGCAGAGGCGTTATGCCCAATCTACAAGTTGAAGAGACAAAGTCTGCTTAGGCCCAGGCCAAACAGGCAGAGCCTTTATACCTAATCTACAAGTTAAAGCAACAAAAGCCTTGCTCAGGCCTAGGCCGAGCACGCAGAGGCTTTATCCCCAATCTAAAAGTTGAACTGACAAAGTCCTGCTTAAACCCAAACCGAGTAAGCAAAGGCTTTATGCCCAATTCACAAGCTAAAGTGACAAAGCCTTGCTCAGGCCCAGGCCGAGCAGGCAAAAGCGTTATGCCCAATCTATAAGTTAAAGTGACAAAGTCCAGCTAAGGCCCAAGCCGAGTAGGCAGAGGTGTTTTGCCCAATCTACAAGTTGAAGCGACAAAGCCCTACTCAGGCCCAAGCTGAGCAGGTAGAATCCTTATGCCCAATCTACAAGTTGAAGTGAAAAAATCCTACTCAGACCCAGGCCAAGCAGGCAAAGGCTTTATGCCTAATCCACAAGCTAAAGCAACAAAGTCCTGCTCAGGCCTAGGCCAAGTAGGCAGAGGCTTTATGCCCAATCTACAAGTTGAAACGACAAAGTCCTGCTCAGGCCCAGGCCGAGCAAGCAGATGCTTTATGCCCAATCTACAACTTAAAGCAACAAAGTCCTGCTGAGGTCCTGACCGAGCTGGTAGACTCGACATTAAAGCGACAAAAGTCCTGCTCAGGCCAAGGCCAAGCAGGCAGAGGTTTTATGCCCAATCTTGACCAAAGCATCCACGCTTAATATCGACCAGACAACTTACCGACCAGAATATCTTCGCTTATTATCTATACTTGCATTTTTGCTGACTACCTACACTTGCCAAATTTCAAAACGGACCAGATAAGAGTTTGTTAATCTGTTGGTTTACTTGCTAATCAGAGTTTGTTTATTTTTGAAAGGCAACAAAATCTATAGATTAATGCAAAAACTACAGCAACGTAGGCAAAAAAGGTTTTTTCATTCATAAAAGTTAGATTACAAAAGCTAGAGTAATGTTACATCATGAAAGTTACTGCAAAGGCAAACGAAGAAGACTACTGCAAACACCTACAAAGAGAAATCTACTTGGCCACATGAGCCTTCGACTGAGCAGTATTCTTGGACTGGGCGTCATTGTTGTGCCCAGATTTTTCGCACTCGAGGAATACACACACAAGCGGAAAAAACACTGTACTCTCTCGTTAGAACTCACCCTCCTAGAAGAATAAGTGCGACTATGTTTGATTTGAATAAAGGGCTTTTGGAAAACATTTGGAGTCGCCACCTAACTTGATTAAGGTGAGTTAGGTCACCTAAAAACTAAGCACAATTCGAAAACTACACTTAGGGTTTTTGAAAACAATTTTTGAAAATACTACCCCTAGAGAGGGTTTTTAAGAAAATAGGTTGTTTGGCAACTTTTGAAAAACATTTAAGCCCCTTTTTTGAAAATAAACTCCATTTTGGTCTTTGAAAACAGTGATTCTAGGTTCGGAGGTTAGTTACGTGTAGGGAAGACGTACTAAGCCATCACCCTACCCCGCCCTTGCGGTACCTACATGTCTATTTACCCTAGATTCACCTATAAGAGTCTTCAACTAACAAATGTCTGATCCTATCCACTTTAGAAAAAGAATGTTTGAAAGAATGATGCATGATATGTAAATGCAATAGAAAAGAAAGTTGGAAAATAGATTTGGAAAGAAATTGATTTGAAAAAAATTTGAAAAGATAGATTTGAAATTGGAAAGTTTTAGAAATTGGAAATAGAAATTAGGAATTGGAAGTTTGAAATAGCTTATGGAAGTGGAGATTTGAAAAAGGTTGTAGAAATAGAAGTTTGAAAGAGATTGTGGAATTTGATATTTGAAAAAGGTTGTGACCGCACCCATGAAGGTTGCCTAAGTATCCTTTTGGAGAAATCAGGTCAGTCGTAGTTCAGACAAGAGTCCGATAGAAAAGAGATTGTTTGATATGGAAGAAGAAGTTGAATTGGAATTTGGATTTGATTTTGAATTTAGAATAAAGGATTGGAAATTGGAATTGAAGGATTAGGAAATCGATTTGGAAAGATAGAAATTTAGGAAACCTAAACTTAGGAAATATAAGATTTAGAAAGGACTTGAGATTAAGAAAGACTTGACTTGACTTGGAAAAGTTTTGAGAAAAGATTGGACTCGGATATTAGACTCGAAGGATTAGGAAAGATTGGTTTTAGGAAGGGTTCGAATTAGGAAAGGTCCGATTTAGGAAAGTTTCATTTTAGGAAAGTTCCATCTTAGGAAAGTTTCGTTTTAGGAAAGTTTCGGTTTAGGAAGGTTTTGTTTTAAGAAAGTTTCAATTTAAGAAAGTTTCTGTTTTAGAAAAGTTTTGAAATAGGAAAGGTTTCATTTTAAGAAAGTATTGGAATTGGAAAGTTTTGAATTTAGAATGTTTTGAAATAGGGAAGTTTTGAAAGCAAGAAAGTTTTGAGTTTAGAAAGTTATAGATTTGGAAAGATTTGAAGTTTAGAAAAGTTTAGAATTTGGAAAGGTCGGGATTAGGAAAGATTTGGAAGATTTAGATTGGAAACCTAAGATTTAAGAAGGTATGAGATTAGGAAAGAGTGAATTAGGAAAGGTTTAGACTAGGAAGGATTAAGATTCCTATTTCCTAAAACAAGGGATTGGATTTTGTTTCTAAAAAGAGATATTTTGATTTGTTTCCAAAAACGGAGGATAGGATTTTGTTTCCTAAACGAGGAGGTTGGATTTGGTTTCCTAAAGGGGAAGATTGGATTTGGCATGGATTTGGAAATGGAAGTTTTAGAAACCCTAGATTTGGAAGACTATATTTTTGATGTAGAAAAAGGGTTTTGGAAATATATATAATTTTGATATAGAAAACAAGAGGTTTTGAAAACCTAGGTTTTGAAGCAAAAATAAGGGATTGGAAATCATATTTTTTTTTTTGGAAGGAAAATTAGGGTTTTCTAATCGTGAATTCTAGGATTCAACTTAGGCTCCAAGGAAAGGGTTTTTGGAAAGTGAGTTTCTTGGAAAGAGGGATTTTTGGAAATAAATCATAGAGAGGAGTTTTTGGAAAGTGAATTTTTAGGAAAGCGTTTAGGGAGTGTTTTTAGAAAGTGAATTCGAAGAAGGTGTTTTTGAAAAGAGTTCTTGGAAAGAGTTTTTCTAGGAAGAAGACCTAGAGAGTGCTTTTAGAAAGTGAATTTTGAGGAGAGCATTTTAGAAAGGAGTTTTTAGGAAAGCGAGTTTTGTAAAAGGAAGTTTTAGAAAACAACTTTAGAAAGGAGATTGAAGAGAGTTTTTAGAAAGCATGTTAGAGAAGAGATTTTTAGAGGGGGAGATTTGAAAAGAGGGTTTTTAGAAAGTATATAAAATATCTCACTTTCCTAAAGTGATTCTAGCCATAAGAAGTTTAGAACCATTTTAAGATAGTGGTTTTGAAAACAACAATGTTTTGAAAATATGGACCATATTGGTCACTTTAAATGTAACATTTTCCTAAAGCAACCCTAGCCATGAAAAGGCTAGAATCACCATAGGATTGTGATTTTGAAAACAAGTTTTGAAAAAGAAGGTTTTGATGCAAGTTTGAAAATGATGTTAATGCAAGTTTTGAAAAATGAGTTTGAAAACGAATTTTAGAAGAATGTAAGATCATGATATGCACAATGCAAATTGGGGTCGTGAACATACAAGGTTAAGGCTTCACCATATAATCAAGGGGGCCGAACCCACGTGGTCTCCGGTTAGACTAAAAGAAAGCCCTCGACACGGTGACTCTCCAATAGCCTAATCCTACACATGGACTGAGAAATCCCTTGTTTCAAGCATGCAAGAAGGGGGGAAAAGAAGATGGGGGATTAAAATAGAAGAAAATCCAAGTGGGTTCAAAGGGAGAAGAGAGGGGGGAAGATGCATAAACGTAAATAAGAAGCCTACCTTGTGTCTTCTTTATTTTGCTTAGCTTTGTGCGCTTTGCTTTGCTTGTCTTGCTTCGGTCTTCACTTTAGTCTTTAAGAGTTTGTCTTCAATCTTCAAAACTTCAGATTGCAGCACTTCAAGTCTTCAAAGGAGGCTTTGGAGGCTAGTGTATGAGTGTATAGAAGTGTATGTGAGTGTATAGGAGGCTAGGGTTTGGAAAACCTAAGGAGACTAGGGTTTAGAGAGGTTACGAGCTCTGTATATCAAAAAGTAAGAATTTTAGACTGAGTTTTCGGACCTCTTTCATGCTGGAGGAGGCTCTGTATTTATAGAGAACAGAATCACCTGGCGTTTGTTGCAGTGGCGCCAGGGCAAATTTCCTCTTGGCGCCACTAGGAGTGGCGCCAGGCCATTTTTTGGCTTGGCGCCACTACTAGTGGCGCCGGCAACTTAGGAAAGTTCATTAAGTCGGCAAGCAACATATCTTGAGAAGATTTGGGCTCCTGTACTAGTGACTACCATGTAATTTTTAGCCTAGTTTCACTAGGAGTGACTCCGGAAGGTCTGGAAAGGATTTAAGGGACTGAGAATGGCCCAGAAGGCCGGAAAAGGACAGGAACCCTTAGAATAGGGTCCCGAAGGTAATGGACTTGAAAAAGGGTGACAAGATGTGCTGGAAGGGTTGACCGGGCCATTAGGGGCAAAACGGTCAATCAGGCCGGAAAGCTGCCGGGATGGACTCAGAATGTCCCGAAAGGAGACTCGATATTTGGAAACATTATTTAGAATGTTCCCAAGAGGCTACCAGTTTGATACTCAGAGCCAGTGTGGTCGGAAAAAGCGACCGGCCCACTAGGGGCAAAATAGTCATTTTGCACCGGATTTACCGGAACTGACTCGGAATGATCTGAAAAGATAAAAGAAGGTTGGGAATACTATAAAATGCATTTTCGGGAGGTTACCGGTTTGATACCCAGAGCCGGTGTGGTCCCCAGGGCATTCAGATGCCTAGGGGCAAAATGGTCATCTTGACCGGAAAGCCTCAGAATTGGTCTGAGACTAACTAGAAGGCACTTAATCATGCCGGATTACTTTTAAGACAATATTGGAAGGATGGACTTACCATTCTGAGAACTTAGGTATTATCTCAAGAAATGTGCCAAAAAATGGCCCTAGGGACAGTTTGATCATTTTTCACCGAAGTGGACTAGCAGGCACTGGTGTTGACCTGGGTTTTGAGTGTTTCCGCCACTTTGATGGTAGTCTCGTGATACAGGAGTTTGTTGGCAATTCCCTATATCGACCTGCTTGTGAGTATTTCAGCTACTCTGACGGTTGCGATGTTTACGAGTATTTCCGCTACTCTAACGGTTCACGATCATTCCCGAGACTGCCTGATCTCGGGAAGCTGCTAAAGTGACTTAGCGCCTGAGAAGTCAACTTTCTCGGAAGGCGTGCTGAAATAGACATTTTTGCATTGGCGGGCTAGCAGGCGCCAAAGGTGGACCGTTCTACCATCTAGGGGACTTGGGGTTTCGTCCCGATCAACAAGTTTAAAGGGACTTACCGTTTCGAAGAAACTTTCTTCGGAGAATGTGTCGGATTGGATAGACTTACCATCTCAAGGAATCAGCTTTCTTGAGAGAGGGATTGGAATTGGAATTAGAAAAGGGGTTGGAAAGGGGACTTACTGTCTTTGAAAAGACGCACCTGATGGAATTGGAAAGGGGACTTACCGTCTTCGGAAAGACGTGCTTGATTTGGAATTGGAAAAGGGACTTACCGTCTTTAGAAAGACGTGCCTATTTTGGAATTAGATCAAACAATGCCCCTAAGGGCATTTTGGTCGTTGTAAACTGCCGAGCGGTCAAAAATGGGGTGCTTACAGTCATCCTTCTCTGCCCCCTCTTTGTCTTGCACCTTGCACTTCGATGCTGCTTGAGAGATAGCATCATCTTCAATCGTAGGCAGATCCAAATTGGGATGAGCTTAAGCAACCAGACTCTTGGCTTCTTCAAAGCCATCCATGTAGATCCGGACAAAAGCTGTCTGGCACTCTGCCCCATTTATGTACTCCTGCTCAGCCTTCTTCTTGGCAGCCTCTAGCTGAACCGGGAATGTTGCAATCTGATCATGGGCAATCTTTAGGGCAGCCTTCTCAATTGCCAGTTTTTCCTTACAGGCTTCCTTTTGGACCTTCTCCTTCTCAAAGTTAACCCCCAACTTTACCTGATCGCTTTGAAGGGACTGCACTCTACCCTCAGCCTCCTTCACCTTTGCCAGAGCTATGTTTTGCTCAGTCTGCAGTTGGTTAGAAGTCCTCTTCTCCTCCACGAAGGCCCTCTCAAAGTCCATTGACCTATCGCTAAGGACCATTACTTTGGTAGTAGCCTGAAAAGGAAACGGCCAGATCAGAAAAGGTTAACAGCCTGGAACAGAAGCAACACAATCAGAGAAGGTTAAAGTGCTAAGCACGAATAAACACTCCCATACCTTCAGTAGGTCATGGGAGATCTCTTTCCCCAGTATTTGTGAGGCTAGGGCAAACAACTTACTGGTGTCCAAAGAGGAAATGATGCTTGTCAGCTTTCTCATTGCCTTGCTGGCACTCTAAAAAATTGAGGGGAGAAAGACTTGCACATCCCCCAGAGGCCAAACAGCTGCTGGGGGTACCTCTGCAGTGACTGTGGCAGACGCTGGGGGAGGTGGAGGTAGAGTCTTCTCAACAAGAGGAGGAACGTTAACCAACTGAGGAGTATCATCCTCAAGGACTATCGCTTTCCCCTTACTCCCCTCTGAAGGAGCCTAGGCAGGGACCTTGTGGCAAGATGCCAACTTGAACTGTTTGGCTGGAGCAGGAGGGTCGGCCTTTGTGATCAGCTTGGTCTTCTTCAGAAAACTTTTATTTAGTGCCATCTCCTCCTCCTCGTCCTCAGGCGGTTCAACCCCTTGATCTACAAAAAGCATAAGGCATGGACATCAGAGCATGACAGACTACAGTTTAATAAAAACCACAAAGTGCTCGCTCCTTGCGCGTTCTGCCCTTAGAGCGTAATCTATAGGCTCAGGGCCTAACAGGAACATACCCAGATTTTTGACATTCGCCAAGGCACAAGCGTCGGTAACACCATGCTTGATAGCTCGGTCCACCCTTTTCTTGAGCTTCTCACTCAGAGTGGGGCTAGCATGGGCTAAAAGCAAGCAACCTAAGTTAGTACTCTACAGGCCTAAGAATCTAACGACAAAAGAGAAAAATACCAGGGGTTAAAGAGTGTGCCCTTTTTAGAAGGCCTCTCCCACTCTTGGGGAAGCCGAATGAATGTCTCATCCACTGGCTTCCAAGGCTAGCTCTCCCATCCATCACCGTAGATGAAGAAAAACTGGTCTTTCCACTTTTTGTGGGAAGAGGGCAGCCCTTTTACCAAAACGATGCCCTTGCTCCTAGCAGAGAAGTACTACCACCCCTTCTCAGGCTCTAATAACTTGTAGTAGTGCAAAAATTCGTCAATAGTGAGGTTGTTCTTGCCACCATTGCTAGCCTATCACAGTACGACGCACGCCACCAAAATCCTCCAAGTGTTGGGCATGAGCTGACCAAGAGCTAGCCCCAAGGCCTCCATAATCTCCCTGATAAGAGCAGGGACGGGGAATCTAAAGCCATTGGTCAAAACGGCCTTATACACACAGATTTCCCTTGGACGGGCAAAGTAGGCCCACTCCCCCCTTTTCGGAATCCTATAGCGCAGCGAAGGGGGCATCTAGTACTCTTTCCAAATCCTCTTCATCCTCTTCTCTGTCATTGCAGAGGACACCCCCTTCACAGCAAAGTTGAACTCCCTCACTCCTGGCACCACTATCGTCCTAGCTCTAGGAGCCACTCTCTTTCCAAAAGCCTCAGAAGCCCCAGAAGGACCCACTGATGAACTATCAGGGGTAGTGGGCCTAACCCTAACTAGATCTTGAGAAGGGGTGTTCTTCGAATCTGATAATTGCAACTCTTTCTTGTCCATGGTTCCTATTAGATATCCCTTTCTCCTAGGCTTGACTTCTACCCCAGCCAGTTCTCAAACCCACTTAAGTGACTCAAAGATTGCTCACAAATGCTTCGACAATTGCTCAAAAGCACTAACTCAAGACAGATCGCGTAAAAGCTAAAAGCTACAGCAAAAAAAGTTACCAAGCAATGCAAGTAATCTTTCAGAGCAGTTGCGAATCGACACGGCAGAAAGCAATGACATAGAAAATTTAGAAAGTCGTATGGAAATCTCTAAGAATAGCACATACAAAGTGAAAGCCAAAGGGTGTAACTGCCTAGGCTAAAAGCCTCCTTTTCAAAATCAACGGCCTAGATTAGCTTATCGACTCGTAGATCCGACGGTTGGCAGTCCACAGGTCATGTCATATTTTGAAAACCAATGAGCGCGCCCCACATGGTGCAATGTCAATTAATGCATTTATTCATCGCCAGCCTTAGTCATAAATGCGCTTACGGTGCCATAAATGCATTCCACCTTTACAAAGCGACACTCATTGTTCTAGAAATTCCCCTGACCATACTTGGGGTACTCAGAAGAATTGGGGGCAACTGATTGGGACAGATCAGGAGTTCCCCTGACCAACTGATGACAACCCAATCAAGAATTTTCGTGACCACACTTGGGGTACTCAGAAGAATTAGGGGCAACTGATGGGGACCAATCAGAACTCTCCACAATGGGCTAACCGGCGCTAATATCAAGGACATGGCGCCCAGGGTACATGTCAAGCAAGAAGACAATGAAGATCAACCCTGAGAGCTCTAGCTGACTCGAGCACGACCAAGCAGACTACACCCAGCAAACCATGCCCAATACGATCGAGCAAACCATGCCCAATACGACTGAGCAAACCTTGTGGGATAGTGTCGATCACTCCACCACCTGCCACAACAGCGAGAGCCATCACTGACAATCCAATCATAATAACATGCTCCTAACTTTAGGACTTTGTGTGTAGTAGGAGGTAGTCACCTCCCTAGCTTTGACACACTCCTAAAGGAATGCCATGTGTGGGGTTAGACAACCACTCCCCCTACTATCCTGCCACCAGTCTGGCCCTCCAATGCCACGCTGTCACGTGGAGAGACAACCATCTTCCACTATCTTCATACATGCAAGACCCTCCTAGGGCTACCACGACGTCTATCCATATAAAAGAAAAATCTCATCTTCTCTGAAAAGGTACGCAAACACAAACCCTAGCGAAAAACTCTGTTGAAATATCTCCAGAAAACTTACTTTACCATCGAAAGATCTTTGGCAGGCAGGCACCACATCGGTGTCCCTTACCCTTTCATCATTTCTCAGTTTGTCGGAGCAATTCACCGCCAGCCTAGAGACCGACCTTACAAGTTTACTGCATTATCAATCCTTACTTCTCTTTTTAGCATACTAAGTTTGAAGTACCGGATATTGGTTGAGGCGAGGAATATGAGGCATAAAAATTTAGAAAAATACTATATGACAACTTATTTCTTCATCTTATTTCTCGTTATAGATACAAGTGAATGAGTCCAATGTGCATTTAAACAAGTTTCTAAATCCTATTTCTCACTACTAGACATGAGTGAACGGTTCACGTGCAAGGGCAGATTAATAGTGTTGCTAGAGGGGGCAAGTGCCCCCCCTCAGATTTTAAAAAAAAAATTTACATATATAATTTCAGCACAATTTCGTACTATGTCCCCCCTCAAATTCTGAGTGCCCCCCCTAATTCCGTACTTTGACCCTTTGCAAAATATACAGGTTATATCTATTCTAGCTAAAAGTCTAAAAAATATTTGATTAGATCTCTTTGCAAAAAACTCAGACCTTTCTTTTTTGTCTTTGTGCGTGACCTTTCCCTAGAAAATAGAGACCCTTTGTAAAATATACATACATGTTAAATCTATTCTAGCTAAAAGTCTAAAAAAATGTTTGATTAAACCTCTCTACAAAAAACTCAAACAAGGCTTTCTTTTTGTTCTTTGCGCGTGACCTTCCTCTTTTGTTCTTCCTTCTATTGTTCCCACTTCCCAGCCTGCACAAATCGATTGTGGCCAGCAGTATTCGACAATGGTCATCAACAAGAAGCAAGCTTAATCTAAAATATGTTAGTCTCTCTCTCTCTCTCTCTCTCTCTCACACACACACACACACACACACACATACATGATACATACAACTTTTTCTAGTTCTTATATTGAATATCTCTCATAGATTAAGGTGTGAGCCATGTGAAGTTGTAAAGCCTGTGCGAGAGATGATGCCCAAGGAGGAGCCTTTTTTCATATTCTCTATGCAAATCCTATGTACCACTTTGAAACCCTAGTTTCATATTGAAGCCCCAGTTTGGCAAGTAAGGTAAGTTGTTAGAATTTTGACTTTATTTTGGTGTCTTTGGTTTTCTTAAATTTGCAATTTTTATATTCTAAATCCATGTTGCACAAATTCCTGAATCAATGATGAACTTCTTGGAATTCAATTTGTTCTATTCTTTGAATTTAAATCTATTTATTTGGTTGATTGATTAACTTGATTTTATCCTGGTTGTGAAGAAAGAGAACTCATAATTAATTTTATTATGGTGGGTGATGTGGGGTTGTTCAAATTCATTATATTTGAATATGTTATCCTGGTGGTTGGGGGTTTTATAGATTCTTAATGGATTATGTTTTTTTTCTTTGTTATTTATTCTTTTAGGTTCTTCTTCTAATATAAATGCTTTTTGTTCTTTCTTTATTCAAAAATAATTTTGAAATGCATGGTAGCTGCAAGTTTAATCAGTGTCAAACATTGTTCTTCTTCCAAGATATATGGTTTCTGCTAGTTTGAATAGTTTTTGAAATAGCTGATTGTGAGTCTTGTGACTTAGATTGGTTAATGTTATGTGTTGGTAATTTTTCTGACTGAAGCTAGTTTAAACAGTCATGGAGAAATATTTCAAAAGAAAATCAAAGGTAGAAA
The DNA here is from genome assembly GCA_033060915.1 of Euryodendron excelsum. Taxonomy (NCBI): domain Eukaryota; kingdom Viridiplantae; phylum Streptophyta; class Magnoliopsida; order Ericales; family Pentaphylacaceae; genus Euryodendron; species Euryodendron excelsum. The sequence goes on along the minus strand of CM065393.1, from coordinate 5,922,937 downwards.
TGTCACGTCCTCAAAATACAGATGATAATTCTTCTTCCTCAAAACGAAGTCATACTACTTCGATTAAAATCAAATTGTCGAATCTTCTTGTAGATCCAGGGCTACGGACTCAGATTATGGATTATGATCTTACTAATCAAGACCAAATCTGTAGAGCATATCTACAAAGGGGTCCTTGTCAGCCTCATTGTCATTCTTTTCCACAAAAGAAATTTGGACAAACAGAATGACGATTTAATGAGGCTTGGTATAGTGAATTTTCTTCTTGGTTAGAGTATAGTATGACAAAAGATGCTGCATTTTGTCTATGTTGCTATCTTTTCAAACCCAATATTGGAGATCAAGCGGGCAGGGAATCTTTGTAGGTGAGGGTTTCTCAAATTGGAAGAAGAAAAATAAATTTGACATTCATGTGGGAGGCCCCAATAGTGCTCATAATCAAGCTTCGAGTAAATGTCAAGACTTGTTGAATCAAAAGCAGCATATTCAAACAATTTTTGTTAAGCAATCAAACCAAGCTCGACCTGAATACTGAACACGATTGAATGCATCAGTTGATTGTGTTCGGTTTCTCCTAAAACAAGGACTTACTTTTCGTGGCCATGATGAATCTGGAAATTCAAGTAGCCAAGGAAATTTTCTTGAAGTTTTGAAGTTTCTTGCGGACCACAATCAAGAGGTCAAGTCAGTTGCATTGAACAATGCTCCACAAAACCTTAAATTGGCAGCCCCTGATATTCAAAAAGATATTGTAAGTGTAGCTACATCTGAAACGATTAATGTGATTATTAGAGATCTTGGAGACAAACTTTTTTCTGTTTTGATTGACGAAGCCCGTTATGTATCAACCAAGGAGCAAATGGCCGTTGTAATATGATAAGTGGATAGAAAAGGGCATGTGATTGAGTGCATTTAGGGTATTGAACATGTTTCTAATACCAGTGCACTGTCACTCAAGAAGGCTGTAGAAGATCTGTTTTGTAGACATGGATTGAGTATTTCCAAATTGCGTGGGCAAGGTTATGATGGGGCTAGTAATATGCAAGGTGAGTTAAATGGTCTTAAAACACTTATACTGAAGGAAAGTCCACGTGAATATTATGTTCACTGTTTTGCTCATCGATTACAATTAGTACTTGTGGCGGTGGCAAAGAATCATGATAAGATTGCCTTATTCTTTAATTTGGTTATCAATGTGGTGAATGTTGTTGGAGCTTCATGTAAACGTCGAGATATTCTTAGGGAGAAACAAGCTGCAAAAGTTGTCGAGGCACTTAATAAAGCGTAACTTTCAAGTGGGCAAGGCATAAATCAAGAAACCGATCTTAAACAGCCGGGTGATACACGTTGGGGCTCACATTATAGTACTTTGATTAGCTTGATCGATATGTTCTCAGCTATAATTGATGTGCTTGAAATGATTTCAGAAGATGGTTCAAATTTAGAACAAAGAGCAGAACCACATGTCTTATTGCATTTCATACAATCTTTTGAATTTGTATTCAATCTTCATTTGATGAGAACAATCCTAGGAATTGCAAGTGAGTTGTCACTGGCATTACAAAGAAAAGATCAAGATATTGTGAATGTTATGACTTTAGTTCAAGTGTTCAAAAAGAGACTCCAAAAGATGAGGGAGAGTGAGTGGAGTTATTTACTTGATGAAGTTTCATGCTTTTGTGAAAAACATGGAATTATTCTTCCCAAAATGGATGATATGTTTATAACAAGATGGCGAAGAAGGAGTAAAGCTCAGGAAATGACAAACTTACATCACTATCGAGTGGAGCTATTTTACACAGTCATAGATATGCAACTTCAAGAACTAAATGCTTGTTTTACTGAGTCCAACACTGAGTTGCTTCTTTGTGTGGCATGTTTGAGTCCATCTTATTTATTCTCTAAGTTTGACAAAAGAAAACTAATCCGTCTTGCCGAATTGTATCCTACAGAGTTTTCTTTAGAAGAGCTTTTGGTGCTTTATGATAAGCTTGATACTTATGTTATTGATATGCGGTCTAGCAGTGACTTCTCAATGTTGAATGGAATTAGTGATCTTGCTAAAAAAAAATGGGGGAGACTGGGAGGGACAAGGTGTATCCATTAGTTTACTTGCTTTTGACTTTGACATTAATCTTGTCGATTGGAACTGCTACTGTTGAGAGGGCATTTTCAGCTATGAATATTGTGAAGAATCGATTGCGCAACCAAATGGGTGATGAATGGATGAAAAATAGCTTGATTGTATACATAAAGAGAGACATATTTGAATGCATTGATAATGATACTATCATTCAAAACTTTCAAAAGATGAAAACTCGTCGGGGTCAATTGTAAAATGATACATTAGAAACTTTATCATTGAATATATAAGATTTTGTGTTTATTCTGGCTGAAAATGTTTATGTTTGTTTTTATTGTTGTTGATCACAAAAAATAAAAAAATTTAAGGTTGTAATTAAAGAGTGCCCCCTAGATGAAGTTTCTGACTCTGCCACTGTTCACGCGCTAAGTCACTTATTCGTGGTGCCGGTGCAGGAGCGAGAGTGTGAGAGTGTCAAAATACTATAAGAGCGGGAGTGCCTATATATCTACTTCTCTATATGTTATGTATTTATTTTATATATATGCAATTAAATCTTTTTTTTGCATTTGTACATTTATATTTTATATACATGTATTTAAGTAACTTTTATTTTTTATGCATTAATTCCTTGTACGTAGCAACCAATTATACAATAAAGATAAATAATAAAAATAAAGAGTTATTACACAAGGATGGTTCAATGGCACTTAACTAATATACAATTCCTCCCCCAGCAAGTTGTGAATTTTCGCTTGCCGTTCCATTGGAACTTTGGAAGGGAATGTTGGTTAGCTCCGGTGTGACCTCACTTATCATACACATGGAATGGTGGTTTGCTTGGTGTGATCTTACTCCTCATACAGGATTTACGTGGCCACTTATCATTGGTCATAAATGTAACTGCCTATTAAATTTTACGAATTTTACTTGTGGGCAGACCTGTGTCATGGAGAGCGATAAAATGGATTTAGAAGTTAATTTAAGTAAAACATTATCGAAAAATTAAATGAAGTTCCCCCATTGTTCTTTCATTCTAATTTTTCTAATATGTCTTTTTATTATTCTTTGTTATCTAGTCTTTGGGAGACGCTTCTCTTGATATTTTGCTCCAGGATCATGAATACTTACCCGTTGAATAAAACACTATTGATTGGCTTGGTGTATAGTTCTTACATAAAATAATTGGTTATCTCTATTTGGTCAAGGAATAAAAATATTTCAATCTGAATAACGGTTTCCTTTTTTATTTGTAGAAATCAAATTGCAAGAGCACAATGATTTTTATTGTTTAACAACATGAATAAGCAAAACAACTTGTTTCTCTTTTTATTCTAGTTATTATTTTACATTATTACTCAGAGGACAAGAAATAGTAGATTTATATAGGCGTGGCTATACGTGTGACCTATACACACGTGAAGGACGATTAATAAAAAGAGGACACATGTCCAATAGGCCGTTCTTATGAGAGGGATACCCGTGTCCCACAACCTCTTTCTAATTCTCTTTTAGGATAAAATTTCCGCTAACTAGCCATCAATGCTTACATTCATGGCGCTATCGTAATGATAAGGTGACCTCTTAACTAATACTCCCTCGTGGCCACGAAACCACAATTTTCATAGTGCCCGTCAAGCATAGACTAGGATATGGAGGAGCTCCACTCGCTAATACAAAAAGACAGGTCTGACGACAGTAAAAGGCTGTCGCAAAAAGGTTCCCATCGTGCCTTGTTTTTTACCTAAGTCTCTTTAGTTTAGGAAAAACACGAAACTCTTCCGTTTAGAATTTGTTTTTTTAAAAAAATAAATAGGACATGGATTTAAATTTAAAATTAATTTGAATAAAGATTTTTTAAAAAAATTTAGATTCGTCACTTAACATAGTTAGAGATGTGCTAGGTTACCTAAAACCAAGTATAATAAAAACTAGACTTAGATTTTTGAAAAATGCTTTAAAAAATATTCTCTTAAAAGGGTTTTAAGGTTTAAGAAAATAGATTTTCAAGAACCTTTGAAAAATATTTTAAAACCCTTTTGAAACGTGACTTTGGGTTGATTTTTGAAACTAGAAATCTATGGTTCAAATATTGATTACGTGTAAAGAAGATGTGCTAAGATCATTACCCTAACCCGCTCTTTCAATACCTACATGTCTATTCATCCTTAACTCACTCACTTAAATCACTAGTTACTAAAAATCCACTGGTACTTACTTTAAAATTCGAGAACAGGGTTTGATCATCACTTTTTGAATGAATAATACATGACGCAAGTTTTGAAAAAGTTTTTGGAAGATTGAAAAAGAGTTTGGAGCTAGACTTTTGAAAGAGTTGAAAATTTTAAAAATGGTATTTGACTTTTAAAAAGGGTTATGATCGTACCTCTTTGAAGGTTGCCTACATATCTTATTTTGCGAGAATTAGATCCTTCATAGTTCGGACAAACGGTGTGAGTTTTGAAAATTGGTTGGTTTGATGTACTCTTGAAAAGTATCCATTTAAAGGACATGGTGACTGCACCTCTGTTTTTTTAAGTTGCCTACGTATCTCATTTGACAAGAATCAGATCAGTCATGATTCAGACTGGGCTCCGATTTGAAAATGGACTCGTGAGAGTCTTGAAAGGTTTCTTTTGAAACTTAAGCTTGAAAGAGTTTTGACTTGGGATTGAACTTGGAGAGTTTTGCAAACACCATTCGAATAGGACTTGCAATCATTTGGCGAGAATCACGTTAACTTGACCGTTGTTGCAAGTCCTCTTCAAATTCCAAAATCATATTTCCAAACATGTTTTCCAAAAATAATTTAGAAAAATGATTTGGACAACTAGAGTCAAGTTAGCCTTAGGGTTTAGAAGGTCGTTTTGAAAAGTCATTTTGAATTAGGGTTTGATCCTAGTGGTATTAGAAACGTGGTATTATACATGAACTTTGAAAAAGGGGATTTTGAAAACCATGATTTCATGTAAAGAAAATATTATCATTGCATGTCAAAACTTTTGGAAAATCAACGCAAGAGAGTTGTGAGTTTTTACAAAACCACTTTATAAAAACCACTCAAGAGAGTGTAAGGTTCAAATAGTCGATGTAAGGGAAAATACTCGAAAGAGGACTCTATAGAACCATTACAACCATTAACTGAACGAGAGTAAAACTTTGAAAATCAACATAGTATAGGTAGTTTTAAAAACTAATTTGATGAAAACTAATTGAGATGATCTTCTTAAAACCATTTCTTGAAAAGGGGGTTTTGGAAAATCACTTTTAAGGTGTTGAAAACTACTTCAAAGAATAAGGATTCATATGGTCAATTTGAGAGAAATCACTCAAGAGAATCCTATGGTCAATTTGAAGGAAATCACTCAAGAGAGGGATTCCATGGGACCATTCCAACCACAATATTTAAAAGAGCAAAAATATGTAGAACCTCCCCTAAGGGAGGGTTATTTTTGAAAACTTTGAAAATCAATGAAAACCTCTCTTGGAGAGGGTATTTTGAAAGTCCTTTTTTTGCAACTCAAGAGAGTAAAAAATACAATGATGCAAAGTGAGGGTTAGGGTTCTAGGAGGGGTTTCCTAAGGCATAGAACTCTAGGGTTCTTAGCTTGAACTTCAAGAAACTCCAAGTTAGAGGCCATTTTTTAAAATCATTTGAACATAGACTTTGTAAAACACTTATAAATGGAACCAATAGGGTTTTGAAAAAGAATTTTGAGCATGAAAACAAGACCATCACAAGCAATACATGAGCAAGGTAACCATAATAATGCAAAGGGGTCATGAATCATACAAGGTTGAAGGCTATACCACATTGTAAGAGGTTTTAGGGCCATACTGTTGTCGCGCCTAGATTTTTCGCACTCGAGGAATACTCACACAAGTGGGAAAAATGCTGTACTCTCTCGTTAGAACTCACCCTCCTAGAAGAATGAATGCGACTAGGTTTGAATTAAAAACGGGTTTGAATAAAGGGCTTTCGAAAAAAATTCGGAGTCGCCACCTAACTTGATTAAGGTGAGTTAGGTCACTCAAAAACTAAGAATAATCCGAAGACTACACTTGGGGTTTTTGAAAAATAATTTTGGAAAACATCCTCAAGAGAGGGTTTTTTTAGGAAAACGGATTGTTTGGCAACCTTTGGAAAACATTTAGCCATTTTTAGAAAAATAACTCCTTTTGGTCTTTGAAATCAGTGATCTAGGCTCGGAGGTTGGTTACGTGTAGGGAAGACGCACTAAGCTATCACCCTACCCCGCCCTTTCGGTACCTACATGTCAATCTACCCTAGATTCACCTATGAGAGTCTTTAACTAACTAATGATCAATCCTATCCACTTTGAAAAACAATGCTTGAAAACTAACATGATGCATGGTATGCAAGTGCAAAATAAGAGAATGGAAAAATAGATTTGGAAAAAGATTGATTTGAAATTGATTTGAATAGATTTGAAGAGATGGAATTGAAATTTGAAAATTGAAAGTAGAAATTCGAAAATAGAAATTTTGAAATTTAGAATTTTGAAAGTAGATTGGAATTTGGGATTTGGAAAGATTTTGGAAACCACACCCATGAGGGTGGAATTGAAAGTTTGAAAAGTGTTGTAACCGCACCTATGAATGTTGCCTACGTATCCTTTTGGGAGAATCAGGTCAGTCATAGTTCGGACCGGAGTCTGATTGAAAATAGAAGAGTTGATTTGAAGAAGGAGATTAGAAATTGAAAGTAGAAAATTGAGAGATTGAACTTTGAATGGAGGATTGAAAGTTAGAATTTGGAATTTTAGAATTGAAAAGATTGAATTTTGATTTGAAAAGATCAAACTTGGAAGAGAGAGATTTAGACTTATTTTGAAAAGACGAAGGTTTAGGAAACCTAGACTTAGGAAAGATAGGAGACCTAGGAAAGACTTGAGATTAAGGAAGATTGGATTGGAATGTTGGATTTGGAAGATTTGGAAACTTGAAATTTAGGAAAGATTTGGATTAGGAAAGTTTCGAATTAGGAAAATGTTAATTTTGGAAAGTTTCATTATTGGAAAGTTTCAAATTAAGAAAGTTTTGAATTAGGAAAGTTTTAGGTTTAGGAAAGTTTTGAAATTGGAAAGTTTCGAGTTTAGAAAGTTTTCGAAAAAGGAAAGGTTTTCAGATTAGGAAAGTTCCCAAATTAGGAAAGTTTTGAAAATCGGAAAGTTTTAAAAATTGGAAAGGTTTGAAAAAGGAAAATTTTGAAAATTGGAAAGTTTCATTTTAGGAAGTTTTAGATTTAGAAAGATTTTGAAGTTTTTTTGGAAAGTTTAGAACTTTGGAGAGATTTAGGTTTAGAAAGATTTAACTTGAGAAAGTTTCAAATTTAGAAAGTTTTGATTTTAGAAAGATTTGAAATTTAGAAAGTTTAGGATTTAGAAAGTTTTAGAGTTTGAATTTTAGAAAGTCTTGAAATTAGGAAAGTTTTGAAAAGTTAAGATTTGAAAAAAAAGGTAGAATTAGGAAAGAGTTGAATTAGGAAAGATTTCAAAGTTGAGTTTTAAAATTTAGAAAAGATTTTTATGTTCAAGTTTTGAAAACTTAAGGTTTAGGAAAGTAGAAGTTTAGGAAGGATTTGAATTAGGAAAGATTTGGATATTGAAATTTAAAGAAAGATTTAAAGTTTAGGTTTAGGAAACTTATTGGTTAGGAAGGAATTGAATTAAGAAAGGTTTGGATTAGGAAGGGATTGGATTTGGTTTCTAAAAGAAAAGATTTGATTTTGTTTCCAAAAACGGAGGACGGGATCTAGTTTCCTAAACGGGGAGATTTGATTCGGTTTCCTAAAGGGAAGACAGGATTTGGTAAGGATTTGGAAAGGAGATTCTAAAAACCCTAGATTTGGAAAATCATAGTTTTGACGTAGAAAAGAGGTTTTGGAAATATGTATAGTTTGGACGTGAAAACAAGAGATTTTGGAAACCTAGGTTTGGGGCAAAATTTGAAAATCATATTTTTGGAAAGAAAATTAGGGTTTCCTAGTTGTAGGTTCTAGGGCTTGACTTGGGCTCCAAGAAAAGAGTTTTTGGAAAGTGAGTTTTTGGAAACGAAGGTTTTCTAGAAGAGAATCCTAGTAAGGAGTTTTTGGAAAGTGAATTTGGAAAGAGAGTTTTTGGAAAGATTTTTGGAAAGAAGGAGTTTTTGGAAAGTGTGTTTTTGGAAACATAGATTTTGGGAGGAAAAATCCTAGAGGGGAGTTTCTAGAAGGAAGATTTTTGGAAAGAGAGTTTTTTAGAAAGATTTTTGGAAGGAGATTGTTGGAGAGAGTTTTTTAGGAAAGTGAATTTAGGAAGTGTTTTTAGAAAGCGAATTTTGAGGAGAAAGGAGTGGAGAAAGAGAGTTTTGAAAAATAGATTTTGGAAGGGAGTTTTTTGAAAACAATTTTGAAGAGGAGAGTTTTAGGAAAGTATGTTGAAGAAAGAGATTTTTAGGAAGGGATTTTTGAAGAGAGAGTTTTTTGGAAAGTATGAAAACGTCTCACTTTCCTAAAACAATTCTAGCCATAAGAGGGCTAGAACCACTTTAAGAAAGTGGTTTTGGAAAACAATAAGATTTGAAAATACAGACCAAAAAGGTCACTTTTAATGTAACACTTTCCTAAAGCAACCCTAGCCATGGAAAGGCTAGAATCACCCTAGAATTGTGGTTTTGAAAACAAGTTTTTGAAAAAGAGATTTTGATGCAATTTTGAAAACAAGTTTGAAAACGTTTTGAAAAACAACTTTGAAAATGGTTTTTGGAAGATGCAAGACTATGATATGCATAATGGAATTTGGGGTCGTGAACATACAAGGTTAAGGGTTCACCACAGAATCAAGGGGGCCGGACCCACGTGGTCTTTGGTTAGACTAGAAGAAAGCCCCCGACACGATGACTCTCCAACAGCCCAATCCTACACACGGACCGGGAATCCCCTTGTTTCAAGCATGCAAAGAAAGGGGGGGAAAGAGATGAGGGATTAAAATAGAGAAAACCCAAGTGGGTTCGGAGAGAGAAGAGAGAGGGGGTAAGTGCGGAAATTTAAATAGAGATCCTACCTTGTGTCTCTTGTTTATTTTGCGTGCTGTGCAGTCTTCGGTCTTCGTCTTGATCTTTGTCTTCAATGTTCAAGAGTTGTCTTCAAGCTTTAGATGGCGGCTCTTCAAGTCTTTGAAGGACGGTTGAAGGCTAGTATATGAATGTATGAGGGTGTGTATGAGTGTATAGGAGACTAGGGTTTGTGTAGGGTGGCTAGGGTTTGGAGAACCTAAGGAAACTAGGGTTTTGGAGGTACTCGAGCTTTGTATATCGAAATATATGATTTTTAGGTTAAGTTTACAGACCCTTTTCACATTGAATGACGCTCTGTATTTATAGAGGTTGGACAAACCTGGCACCTATTGCAGTGGCGCCAGGGCAAAATTGCTCTTGGCGCCACTAGGAGGGGTGCCAAGCCAATTCTTGGCTTGGCGCCACTACTAGTGGCGCCAGCCAGTTAGGAAACTTTATAATTCGGCAAGCAACGTATCTTTGACTAGTTTTGGGCGCCTGTACTAGTGACTACCATGCAACTTTTAGCCTGGCTTCACTAGGAGTGACTCCGGAAAGTCTGAGAATGATTTGGAGGAGCCGGGAATGACTCGGAAGGCTAGAAAGGAGAAGGACCACTTAAAATAGTGTCCTGGAGGTATTTGACTTGAAAAGTGAGGATAAGATGTGTCGGAAAGGTTGACCGGGCCCTTAGGGGCAAAACGGTCAATCGAACTAGGAAGCTACCGGGGCGAACTCGGATTGTCTCGGAAGAAGACTTGGGATCTGGAAACATTATTTAGAATGTTCCCAGAGGTTGCCGATTTGATTTCCAAAGTCGGCGTGGTTGGAAAAGGAGACCGGCCCACTAGGGGCAAAATGGTCATTTTGTACCAGGTTTGCCGGAACTAACTCGGAATGATCCGGAAAGGTAAAGGAAGGTTGAGAACACTATAAAAAGTATTCTCGGGACATTACCAGTTTGATACCCAGAGCCGGTGTGGTCGAAGAAGGAGACCGGCCCTCTAGGGGCAAAACGGTCATTTTATACCGAGTTGGCCGGAACTGACTCGGAATGATCCGGAAAGGTAAAGGAAGGTTGAGAATACTATAAAAAGTATTCTCAGAGGGTTACCGGTTTGATACCCAGAGCCGGTGTGGTTCTCGGGGCATTCGGACGCCTAGGGGCAAAATGGTCATCTTGACCGGAAAGTCTCGGAAAAGGTCCAAAGGACAGTTTGGTCATTTTTCACCAAAGTGGGTTAACAAACACTAGTGTTGACCTGGGTTTTGAGTGTTTCCGCCACTCTAACGGAGGTCGTCATGACACAGGGGTTTGTTGCCAATTCCCTATATCGACCTATTTGTGAGTATTTTCACTACTCTAATGGTTTTGTGAGTAGTTTCGCTACTCGGACCGTCTCAAGGAATAAACTGTCTCGAGAGAGGGATTGGAAAGGGGACTTATCATCTCCGAAAAGACGCGCCTGGATTGGAACCGTCTCGAGGAATAAACTGTCTCGAGAGTGGGATTGGAAAGGGGTCTTACAATCTCTGAAAAAACGTGCCTGAGTTCAAGCCGTCTCGAGGAATAAACTGTCTCGAGAGTGGGATTGGAAAGGGGACTTATCGTCTTCGAAGAGACGTGCCTGAATTGGAACCGTCTCGAGGAATAAACTGTCTCGAGAGTGGGGTTGGAAAGGGGACTTATCGTCTCCGAAGAGACGCGCCTGGATTGGAACCGTCTCAAGGAATAAACTGTCTCGAGAGTGGGGTTGGAATTGGAAAGGAAAGGACAATGCCCCTAAGGGCATTTTGGTCATTTTGCCTCTATTTGGGCCTGACAGGCCCACGAAGCGATGGAAAGACGGAATTTGGACCTAGAGAATTGGATTCGATAAGAATATGCCCACAATGACTTGAAAACAAGTCTGGATGGAGTGTAGACTGCCGAGTGGTAAAAAATGGGGTGCTTACAACTATGATCAAGTAGGCCTATCAAAGATACCCCAATTGGTTGTTCTCATAGGTTTTTCTCTAAGCATGGCCTAACAACTCTCTTGTTCTAAGTATGTAAGAAATGGAAGTTGAAGATCTAAGCACCTTCAATCCATCATTGTTGAGTGCTTTTAAGCTTGGATAGGCTAGAATGGATTTGAGAAGGCTTGGATTTTTGAAGAACTTAGGGTTTTCTTGATTTTTGGAGGCTCTGGATTAAAATTGGTAGAGTTTTGCTACTGTTTTTGGGTATGAATTACACTAGGGGTGGCATGATATTTATAGGCAAAATTCTTGGGAGCTGGCACATGTACTACATGTGCCTAGGTAAAATTTTCCCTGGTGCATGTAGCACATGCACCAGTACCCTTCCACTCATAGGATGCCACGTGACATCCTTGTACTACCTTAACTTTAGGAGTAAGCAAAGTTTGTGAACGATCTGATCAAAATCTAGACGCATGTAACATACGCTCTTTTACCGAAAACTTTTATGCTACTTCGCCTTGATATTCGCACAATTTAGGAAAGATTTAGAGAAATTGATCGCATTCACGATGTTCCCCCGCTATTTCTCATGAACCGAGAGCCCTCAAAGAACTTTAAAGGATTTTGGATGACAGAGATATTTTTTTTGGGAAGCGTGCATGAAAATAAGCTTTTTGGAGCATCTGTAAGACGCTTTGAGGGTTTTTGGAAATGAAGTTTTTTGCGCCATATGATTATAGCCTTCGAGAAATGACCTACTTAATCGAACTATACTAATGGGAGGTCCTTCAGATAAGCTTCAGAGAATTTTCTAATTTAGACATTTCTCAAGTCGTTTGATGGAGCATTTAATCAAGGAATTAAAGAAAAAGTCAACCTTGGGGGAGTGTCTGTGAGATGCTCTAAGGGTTTTTCAAAGTGGCGACTTTCGGGCCACATGATTGAATTCTTCAGGAAATGATCTTTTTAATTGAGTAGTATCGATGGAGAGACCTATGAAAAGGCTTTCAGGAATTTCTTGATTTATACGTTTCTTAAGTCATTTGAGGTGCATTTAAATCAGGAAATTAAAAAAAGGTCAACCCTAGTAGAGCGTCTGTGAAACGCTCTGGGAAGCTTTTGTTTATTTAGAAGTGGTTTGAGTCAAAGAACTCACATGAAAACAGACAAGGATGTTCAACGGGGTATCCCAATGAATGCCGGCTTGATATCCAAAGCTGGTGTAGTTTAAAAAATGGTTGGGCCACCAAGGGCAAAATGTTCACTTTGACTAAAACTTGTTAGAATGGGGCTGAGATAAATTTGAATAGCATATCGAATATGCTGGACTGTTTAGAGATAGTTTGAGAAGGTGGCCTTACCATCTCGAGAGATTAATGCTTTCTCAAAGGATGCGCCGAAGTGTTCGGGGGCAAAAAGGTCATCTTGACCAGAATATACTGAAATTGGACTAAAGTTTATTGAGATGGCATATTAAGCATGCTGAATTGTTGGGGGACAGTCTTGGAAAGGTGGACATATCGTCTTGAGAAGTTAGTACTTTCTTGAACACGTATCGGAGTGCTCGGAGAGAAAATAGTTATTTTAATCGGGTATCACCGGAATGGGTCTAGAGTCGACTTGATTGGCATCTTGAACATGCCAGACTATCAGGGGATAGTCATAGAGGGTGGACTTATAGTCTCGATGACTTAGTACTTTCTCGAGGATGTGTCGGGTTGGATGGACTTACTGTCTCGAGGAGTTGGTACTTTCTCGCAAGACGTGTTGGGTTGGATGGAGTTATCATCTTGAGAAGTTTGTGCTTTCTCGCAAGACATGTCATCATGCCAAAGGGACAGTTTGATCATTTTTCACCGAGAAAGCCTAGCAGGAGTCGGTGTTGACCTCAGTTTACGAGTGTTTCCATCACTCCGATGGTTGTAAAGAGTTGGTTTTTTGATGTCTCTCTTTTTTTTAAAAAATGTGCCATAGTCAAAGGGCAATTTTGGTCCTATGACACCAGGTTGTTTGCAGCGTACCCGTGTCGTTCTGGTGAGTATTCTCGTCACTCCAACAGTTTAAAGGTTTGTTAGTGTTTCTATCACTCCGACAGGGTGGTGTTGGTTTCAAAGATCGCTCGATCTTAGAAAACTTACTTGATGCCAAGAGGTATAACGAACATTCCATATTGGCGGGCTAGCTTGCGCCAAAAGTAAACCGTTTAAAATTTGTGAGTTTTTTTGTCACTCCGACAACGGCGATTAGTTTCGAAGACCGCCTGATCTCTGAAAACTGCCTAGACTGCCCAAAGGCATTTGGTCTTCTTGGTTTCAATTGGGTTCTACGAGCCTGAGAAGTGATCAATTGATTGGACTGAAGTTTGAAAAGCCGGTTTGGGCATGATAGTATTGTAATGTTTATTGAAAGATAGGTTTGACCGAAAATTGCTAAACGAACAAAAATGAGGTGTTTGTAGTTCCCATTTGCGATGGGTTTTTGCAATGCCAAACATAACCAAATATCTAAATATATAAAAAAGAGGCACTTTTCACTTGGTTTTGTTTATTGTTGTTTGGTACTTTTTTCCACTCTTAACCTTGAAGAAAAGAATTATTACATTGCATTGATTATCGTTTACCGCTTTTCGCCTTGCCCTCTTTGCTCTAAATCCGATGTCGTATACATCACCGAAGTCTGAAAATACATAACGTGACTCACACATCATCTTAGTTTCATATCCATTTATTACTTCTAATCACATGTTCTATACATGGAGGAAATAACATGGTAGACAAGTTATGAGACCCATAAATTTGTAAACTCCAAATAATTATTTTTTTATTCTTTTTGAGTAAATTGTACACTCTTCCGTTCTCTTCTGAAATAGATTATACACGCTAATTTTGTAATGTGGTAGGCATAAGCTTTCTAGTTCCATCCAGCTCACATCTCTTTGTGCTAGTCATTACACATGCAAATTACATGAAGTTCGTGGTGTTCGTACAATTGCCTTGCATGAGTTTCGCGTGAGTAGTTGGTACAAGAGTTGTAAAAAAAATTTAAAAAACAAAAAAAAAGGAGGCTTTACATGTGCGCACACATATGCATACTTGAAATGGGAATAAACTAAAATCTCCTTTTTAAGGTTTAATCTTCATCTTCCCTTATTCATAATCTTTTCTTTAATAAAATATCATAAAAAATTCCTTGTTTTAGAGTCGATCAACATGAGGCTAAAGTTTAAAAAGTATCATTATCCCCTCTAAAAAGATTTCAATTTACAGACTCAAACACCATGTATATGCTTATAGTAACTTTAGAACATCAAACTTATGGCATGTTTAGAAACAGCTTATTTTGTGTGCTTTTTGTTTAAAACAAGCACTTGGTGTTTGGTGTTTGGTAGCAAATTTGTTTTAACTTATAATAAACTAGCTTTTTTACTTTTAGACTAGTAAGTCAAAAAGCAAAAGGCAAAAATTTTCAAGCATTTTTTAGTTATTCTACTTAGTGAAAATTTTGAAAAAAATAATTTTGTAAAATTTTAAAAGTTAATGTTAAAATTTTTTTTTAGCTTCACAGAACAACACAAACATAAAATCTAAGTTACTTTGAGGGTCATTTAATTATGTCTGTATAAAAAAGCAAAAAAAACCTTTAAGCCAGTAATAAGCATCCCAACCAAAATTTTTTTAAACCATCTCATTCTTTATGCTTTCTTTTTAACAGTTTATTTGATAAAAAAAAACTGTTACGAAATGGGTCCTTAGCAATTTCACTTCAGCAACAAAAGACTATCAAAAAATTATGTCAAGAATTATGACAAGTGTATAACTATTTATAATGCAGACCAAAAAAGGTTCACTATCTTGAAAATTGTGTTGACATCAAATACATAATTGCTATCATTATTCCTTTTGCACTATTATCATATTTTTTATTTATTTTTATAATCAATGAAGTACCTCCCACCATAAGATTTTTTTAATTATAATTCAAAAAAATCAAAATTGCTCGTGCACAACTGCTACTACTATTCTTTTGCGCTACCGTCATTTATTTTATTTTATTTTTATTATATTGAAGTACCTTCCACCATAGCATGGTTTTAAATATTATCTAAAAAGATTTAAAAAATACCCGTGCCTTGTACGGCCGCTTCAACTAGTCCACTACCTATTATAAAGGCCGGAGTGTACTGCTTGTCATATCCAGTATTCATTTTTTAATTTCCTTTTACCCTTTAATTGTTGCATTATTACATTATACCTAGCTGACTTCACATTTCGGACAACGCGAGATTTCGGCTGCCTTTTATCTGCATGTTGCACTTAAGGGGTAGTTCAAGGTGGAATCATGAATTTTTTTAGGGGGTCAAGTTAAACAATTTTAAGACTTTAAGGAGTGAAGAAATTTGTTTTTGAATTTTAAGAGACTAATATTCATAATCTTATCATAAAAACTAAAAAAATTGTGGGATACAAATAGAATTTTTAAATTTTAAGGTGGGTCAAAACACTAATTTTTATCATAAATATGTAAAAATTATGGGGCCCAAATATAATTTTAAAAGTCTAGGGGGCCGGGGCCCTTTTGTCTCTTCATAGGTCCGCCACTACGGGTAGACGATATACGATTATAAATAAGAGTGGTGTCCCATGAAAAGAAGACGTTGAAATCAAACCCCTATTTTTTCAAAAGATATAAAAATATTTAATAAATGTTTATGCATATATCATTTTATTAGACAAATTCAATAACTAAATATAGAATTTATCTTTTCTAGGAAACTGAATGTCAAGAGCTTGGCAATGAAGAGATTTTATTCCAAGTGAAAATGAATATTAAGAATTTTTGCAATTGTAGTGGCAAGTTATATAGATAAGGTTTACAAAAACACATGAATAAGGTTGTCGTGCCAAATGCCGCAAGAGATCAGATTTAATTGATAGACAATGATAATAATAGATTTATCTTCTAGAGAGTGTGTGTAAAGTTTTTATAAAGCTTCCTGATAAATTGAGGCAAAAGAATAGGACAACTTTAATGAAATGAGGCAGTGGCGTTTGTTTTGACTAGACTATGGTTGTTAAGATTTGAATTTATGAATGTGTAACGACAGCAGGGGTACTTATGGTGATACAATGTTAGATAGAGAAACAATTGTTAAGTTGAGGTAATTTGGTAGTATTGATCTTGATGATAGTATTCTATTGGATATTATTATATTGGAGAGTTATGAGATGAGAGGTGAGGGGGATAATTTCCGCACAAGATGGCTAGGTGGCATCAGACTTACCATATAGAGATCATAAAGACTAGGTGGCACCACATGGAGTTCATATTGACCAAGTCAAGCTAGTTAGTTAAGGGGAGACCCACTTCACCTACTCTCTCAAAGGAATGGGGAAGTCGGCCAAACTTGTGCCTAAAGTTAGGAACTCGCACTCCACTCCTGAGGTAGTGGCCCATCACCTACTGGAGTGGGGGACAAGCCTAACGAGCTAGGCCATGACCTGGTGGACTGGTGTAATACTATAAAGTTGCATGTAAAGACTAGAGGGAAGCAAGGCAGAAACAAACTGGCAATAAGCTTTACTCTTCATACTCACTCTCTCTTCACTTGCAAGCCAGGTCCCCATCTAATTTAAGTTTCGGAGTGCTTCTAGCCGAGCAACCTCGGTCGGTTAGTATTTGCCCTTTGGTGGTTTTTCAAGTGACGGCGAAGCTCTGCTACACTCTAGTTCTAGATTGATTGGTTCCAACTTACAAGGAGAAAATCCTCTGTACAACTAGTGCTATCTCTGGGAATGAAAGCTAGAACTATAAGTGCTAGAGCTTTAGGAAGATTGCTCCCTCTAATTGAGCAACAAGAGGATGGGGCACGAGAATATAGTGTCATCTATGGAGACGTAAGCCTAAGACGATAAAGCCCAGGGCGTGAAACTTTGCGCCATGGGCCAAGACAATCCACATAGGACATGCCATGTGTTCGTTCAGAGATTTGACATCGAAGTCAGCACTGAGAGCGCCAGCATCAAGCTCACCCCCATGTCGCTAGATTAGGCTCTTCGATGAGAATTCCTCCCAAGAATGCCATTCGGAGAGTCTTCGAGGCATATGAGGAAGAGCTTTGATAGCACGAACAAGAATTGACCTAGTTTCATGCCAGAGTTAGGGACTTAGAAAGAATGATTCGGCAAGGGCAACATACCCCACGAGATTTGGGCGTGACGACTTATTCGCAAGGCCTAAACGCTCCCGAACGAGGTCAGGAGGAGAAGCGTAGCCTAGGCGAGGCAAAAGCCGCAGAAGGAGATGTGGCCACTCAGAGGAGAGCATGTAAAGCCACACCTCCAGCAGTAAAACAGAAAGAACAAACACTAGGGGTTGCAGTCGGGCAATGAGGCAGTATATTGTGCAAGAGTAAGACCTGCCCAAGGATGTCGACCTAAGGTAGTGGCTGACGAAGCAGCTGGATAAACACACCAGAAAGGATGAGCATGGGACATCACGTAACATTACTCGTTGAGCCCTGGACCTGATATCCTCCACGCCTTTTGTGGATGTCATATAAGGTTTGGAACTGCCGAGGAAGTTCACCATGCCTTGGTTCATCCCTTGTGATCGGAAGTCTGATCCGATGGCTCACATTCGGCACTTCAAGCAGATGATATCCCTCTGGAACGGGAATGACCTCCTTATATGTAAGGTATTTCCCTTTAGTCTAGGAGAAACCACACTTAAATGATTCGACAAGCTCCCGACTAGATCTATCCAACTTTGGAAATAGTTAGCAAATGCCCTCACGTTAAGATTCATAACCAATAACAAACATCTAAAGGAAGTAGATTCACTCCTAGCCATGCAGAAAGAAACCAAAGAAACCCTGAGGGATTACTACTGAAGGTATTGGTAGACGTACAACAATATTGATGACTTCGCAAAGCAGTTGGCGGTGGCCTCATTCAAACATAGGCTCCCATGTCAGAGCTAGCCTAGACAATTGCTGACTAAGAAGGCCACCACTGGTGTAACCGAGCAGATAAAGCGTATTGAGTAGTACGCCAAAGTTGAGAAGGATAAGGGGCAAGCCGAGCAAGTAACGACCTGCCCCAAAAAGAAGTTGAAAAGAGATGGAAAGCCACCGAAGGGAAGCCGAGACGATGGGAATGTTTGTCCAGGTGACAACCCAAGAGCGGGGTGAATGGGTTTAAATAATAATTTAACAAATAATTTTAGATTTAAAAATTCTAACTAAATATTTAAACAAATGTCAATCAACCAATAATATGTTGTAAATAAATGCAAACAATTCAAACTATAAAGTAAAGAAGATAAAGAGAAGAAAAGACCACACCACGATTTATTGTGGTTCAACTTCAACTCCAAAGTCTATGTATACTCCCCAAGGCTCCTTATTTGAGATTTTTCTTCACTATATCCAAATCATAGATACAACCACTAGTCTTTTAACCCAAGTGCTAGTCCTCCTTTATAACTAGTTTTTTTTCACAGATATTAGTCACACCCCTCAAACTAGTTTTTATACAAGTGCTAGTTACACCCAACCAAGTGATCCCTCACTTCAACTAGTTTTTGTATAAATGCCAGTCACACCCAACCCCTAGCTATTTCTCCTAACTAGTCTCTCATTTACAAGAAGAAAGAATAAGAGTACAACTACTATTGCTTACAAATAATTCTCTCAAAGAATATATATGCCAATGATACTCTCAAAACAATACATGATAAAATACAATGAAGCTCTCAAAGACTTTGTAAGATGAATAACACTTCGACGCACAAACTCTTGTTGTTCTTGTTGTTATTTTTATTCCTTAAGTGTATCTTTATTTATAGATGAAGATAGGAGGATAATTTATAACTTCAAATGAGTTTATAGCCGTTGGACAGCATTGAATACATTTCTTCCCGTTGAGCTACTTACTGCCAGACAGGTTTCTGAATTTCTAATCATATGCTTTCAGTTCCACCTTGATTTGCGCTGGATAAAGTTTGAATTTGAAAATGGCTATAAGATAAAAGTTGTAGACATGGAAGTCAGATTTTCATAACAGCTATAATCAGGTCGATCTAATAATTAGATCAAAAGTTATGATCAAAATACTCAAACTGTCTCCCAGTTAGCATATTTGAATTTCTACTCATTTCCACCTTGATTTTCTACCTTATAATGTCTGCATTTGAAAATGTATATAAGAGAAATGATATAGACATAAAAGTCAGATTTTCAGAACCTCAATAATTAGGTCAATCCAATGGTCAGATCAAAAGTTATGATCAAATTTCTCAAAGGGTCTCCCAGTTGGCATATTTGAATTTCTGCTGAGTTGTTTTCACTTCCAGCTCCGTTTTGTCTCACGAGACATTCTCTTCACGATGTCCTTATAAGATACCGTTTATAGGAATTTGAGTCTTATTTCTAATGCTATAAAAATTAGATCAGTCCAACAGTTGGATCAAAAGATATGAGCAAACTTCTATGGCTGTATTATAGGATATAGTTTCATCGAATTTTCAATCTTAAAAGAAAATTATGTCTTCTAAGTTTATTCCTTGAATCAAGTTTCCTTAAAGTATGATTCTCAAATATTTAGATATTACTTTTCACATCTTGATCACTCTTTCAAGTGCTTCATAATCTTGTAAAATTTTATTACACCAACTAGACTAAGGATTAAAAGTATTGAATATATTTAATCAAGAAAACATTTATAAATCAAAGTAAGTTATCATTAAAATCATATATAAAATTTCATATGAATAAATTTAGGGCTAATTATCTCGTCCTTTTTGATAATGACAATATTTGATTGATTTACCTCATAAAATTAGTTCAAGTAAAATAAATATTTTTATAAATACTTCAATTTTAATGGAGAAGTAAAAAAAAAATAGAGAGATTTATAATCCAAACTCCCCCTCAACTAATATATGTTATTTTTAAACTCATATATTATAGAATTCAATATCAATCAATATATTTCTCCCCCTTTCTTGTCATAAAAAAATAATCATGAATAAAACTGATAAAATTCTATAAAATATAACGATAAATATATTTTCTTTTGTCACCCACAAAATATATTCAATGTATATCATACATGCAAGGCATATTTAATTAAATACCAAATATACTTTAATCACAACATTTTATATTTCTCCCCCTTTCAATATCAAGAAATACATAAAATAAAAAAAAAAACATGTAATCAAGAATATATAACAAATCAAATATAAGTAAATTCATACGTATAACTTTCAAAACATTTCAAAGAATATCACAATTTTTTTTTTAAAATAATAAAAAATAAATACACACACGCGCACACACACACATATATATTAAAGTTTTCTTTTCTCTATCATGTAACATTAATAAAGTAACATACCTCATCTTTTTCTTCTACCATTAAGTATACGTTGGCAACTTCATTGTCACTCTCATCTTTATTGGAGTTGCTTTCTTCACTATCACTCTAAGATATCACCACATTTTTCTTTTGGCTTTCTTTTTTCCCTTCTTGAGCATTGGACATTAGGGTTTCATGTGGCCAAATTTCTTACATTCATAACACACAATAACATCATTTTTTAAGGACACATTTTAACTTTGTATTTTCTTTCTTAGAAACCTTTTGAACTTCTTTGTGATCACTGCAAATTCCTCATCTTCATTGCTAATCTTTCCATCATCGCTATCAAATATGGTGGAAATAGTGGATGATTTCAATGCTATGCCTTTCTTCTTTTTACTTTTATTATCATCAATTCTCATGGTAATCTCGTGAGTCATGAATGAACCCAAGAGCTCATCCAAGCTAAACTTTGTGAGGTCTTTGGCTTCTTGTATGGTGGTGACTTTCGGATTTCAATTTTTTGGTAAACACCTAAGAATCTTTATCACCAATTCAACATTAGTATAAGATTTGCTAAGGATTTTAAAGTATTTATAATATCAATGAATCTAGTAAACATGTCAGAAATAGACTCATCAAGATTCATTTGAAACAACTCATATTTGTGCACAAGCATACTAATCTTGGATTCCTTAACTTGATTAGTTACCTCGTGTGTAATTTTCAATTTATTGCAAATTTCTTGAACCCATTCACAAGTAGATATATAATTAAATCATTAGGATCAAGAGCACAATAAAGAAAATTCATAACTCTAGCATTTATTTGAACACTTTTTATATCACTAGCATTTCATTCACTTTCTTCCTTAGGCACAGTTTTTCCTTCTACAATCTTGGTTGGTATACTAGGACCACTAACAAGGACTCTTAATAATTCATATTTAGTAGCTTGAATATATATTCTCACTCTAGCCTTCCAGTAGTTGTAATTAGTACTACTAAACAATGGTGGTCTATTAGTTGATTGACCTTCAATAAGGGCAATACTAAAAATGGTTGTCATAATTTACTCTAAGACGGTTAAGTCTACTAAAAGAGCCTAGGCTCTGATACCAATTGTTAGTCTAAGTGGCAGCCCAAGAAGAGGGGGGGGGATAAATTAAGTTTAAACAATAATTCAACAAATAATTTCAAATTTAAAAATTCTAACTAAATATTCAAATAAATATTAATCAACCAATAATATGTTGTAAATAAATGCAAGTAATTCAAACTATAAAGTAAAGGAGATAGAGAGAAAAGAATACGACACCAAGATTTATCATGGTTCGACTTCAACTCCAAATTCTATATCTACTCTTTAAGGCCTCTTTTCTTGAGATTTTTCTCCACTATATCTAAACCATAGATACAACCACTAGCCTTTTAACTTAGGCGCTAGTCCTCCTTTACAACTAGTTTTTTTTTTTTTTTTTCACATATGTTAGTCACAACCCTCAAACTAGTTTTTACACAAGTGCTAGTCACACCCAACCAAGTGATCCTTCACTCCAATTAGTTTTTGTACAGATACTTGTTAGTCTCAAGTTTTCATTAATTGATTTTGATGATAACAAATATAAATATTTTAATAATTAAAATTTGGTTAATCTCAAGATTTTAAAAATTAATTTTCTAACATTTCTTAAAATTATTGTTAGTCTTGGACTTAAAACGAACGCATAGCATGGAGAAGAAGATTGAGTCAAAGATAATGGTAAGAAAGCTCATTAGAGATAGTTTTAGTATTATATATATAACTTTTGATCCAACCGTTGGATTAATATGATTTTTATGGCATTGAAAATAAAACTCAAATTTATATAAATGGTATTTTATAAGGATTTCATGAAGAGAATGCCATGTGGGACAAAACTAAGTTGGAAGGTAACACATTGGAGCAGAAGTTCTAAATATAACAACTGGGAGATAGCTCGAGTAATTTTATCATTACTTTTGATCTAACCGTTGGATATCTATAATTCTTATTGATCTAAAAATATGACCTCCAGGGCTACAACGTTTATCTTATAAACAATTTCAAATTCGAACGTTATGATGGAGAAACACGAGGTAGAAATGAAGACAACTCTCCAGAAATGCAAATATGCCAACTGGGAAATAGCTTAAGTATTTTGATAATAACTTTTGATCTGACCATTGGATCGACATGATTGTTGTAGGTCTGAAAAACTGACTCCCATCATTACAACGCTTATCTTATAGCCATTTTTAAATTCAAACGTTATAAGGGAGAAAATCGAGGTGGAAGTGAAGATAACTTTGCAGAAATTTAAATATGCCAACTGGGAGACAGCTTAAGTATTTTGATGATAACTTTTAATCTGGCCATTGGATCGACATGATTCTTGAGGTTTTGAAAAGCTAACTTCCATGCCTACAACTTGCCTCCTATAGACATTTTCAAATTTGAATGTTATCAAGTAGAAAATGGAGGAGGAATAGAAGCAATCATATCTGAAATTCAATTCTTGACTGGGAGTAACTTTGTTCAAACGGAAAGAAATATGTTCAAACTTCTCCAATAGCTAGAAGTTGATTTTATGCTACAAATAATCTATTACTCTTCCTCTATAAATAGAGATACACAAGAGAAGCAAGGTACACACGAGATTGCAAAGATTGAGCATAAAAAGTGATATTCATCAAGATCTTCAAGTTTTGACCTTTACTTCTTCATCATTCCATTTCATCTTTGAGCGTCATTGTTTTATTCAACTCTTGAGAGTTTTGTATCTATTATTGTGAGATTCAACTCCCCTATATCATTTGTAAAAGGGTTGCTAAACTCTTGTGATTTATTTCTTGAGTGATTGAGAGGAACGCTTGGAGAAAAAGATCCTCTTGGTGCTTTGTTTTGGAGAGCAAAATAAATGGTTATTTTTTGAGTATTTTTGGAACAAAATACTTAGTGTAAAGTTTTGCTAGCAACCGAGCAAGCTAGTGGTGTAAAGCTGTTTCAAGAATAGTGAATTTACTCAAGAAAGGAAACTAGTTTTGAAATTTTGAAAAAAACATTTCGAAAATTTTTGAAAAACATTGAAAGTACTTTTAGAATACTTAACGGAAACTCTTGAGAAACGTTTGAAAAACTTTTGAAAAATTCTAAAAAAAACTATTTGAAAGGTGATGTTAGGATTTTTATGTATTTTTTCTTAAGTTCCAATTAAGAATATATTGAATCATTCATATAAGATTTTATTATCTTTTGAATTAATTACAAATGCATTCTCTGAACTATACCTCAGTATCACTATATACCTTAAATTTTAAAACATAACAAGTTGAATGTTTGAATTGCTAATTTGTATTAATCAACCCTTCCTATTAGCAATTCATTAGAAAAATGGATGAAAAATTATGATTTGACTTGTACATATTAACAAAAGTTTAGTTTTATACCTGAATTGATATTCTCTTGTTATAATAAATGCCTAATTATTGAAATGTCTATTGAAATGACAGTAAATATAGGAGCAAAATAAGGGATATTTCAGTGTAAGACAATTATTATAAAAAGAGAATATAATTTAGGTGTAAAATAAACTTTTGTGCATATGTACAAGTTACATAGTAATTTCTCACCTATTCTCATAAATAATTGCTAATATATTACTAACATAAGGGGTTAATTGATGCAAATTAGTAGTTCATAGAGTCAATTTATTATTTTTAAGAGTTTAGAGAGGTATAATGATACTGCATCATAATCCAAGAGGTGTACTTGTAATTAACTCTTAAGTTTTCTTAAAAGTTTCACTAAGTTTCCTAAAGATTCTTTTTAAAATTCACAAAACATTCTTACTAAAATTCCTATAAATTTTGTAATCAATTCTTAATTGTTTTCCACTTCTCTTTTCCTTTATATTTTTAGGCTGCGTTACCCGCTGTTACGGGTTGCTACCTATGGCACGCTTGAGGCTGCGAGGGACCTTGGTGTAAGGCATGTTTGAGCATGATTGGCCGATGGCATGACAATTTTGTAATTTGTATTTTTCATAGTTATTGGATTTATAAATTATGACTCTTCGAGAGGACAGAATATTTTTTCCTGCAAGTTTGGATATGGCTCAGAATGCTATTATAAAGGGTGGAATAGTGTTGACTTTACCACCACCCGTTGCTATCGAAAGGGACAACACTCAAGTGAGTCCCCCAAGGGAGTGTGCGAGACTTGGGGGCCGGTTGTGCCACGTGGTTACAGTCCTCATGCTAGTTAAGGGACTACATGGACGGCATTGTGTCCAATGGGGCAGATGTTAAGCATTGGCATCGACGATGAGGTTGTGACATTTGCACCCGCTATGCCGCATTCAATACGTGGCAAGGTTTATGCTCATGACGGATTGAGCCTCGGTGTGCACACTTGCATACCGTGTGTCTCGTGTGCACCTACGCATTAGGTTAACGTTTGTGCACACGACCGTTTGGTTTGGCTAGCATTGGTGTCGCGGGGCACTATGTTGTGGGTTTAATGGTTGTTATTCGGTGGTGCCTATTCTTGCGAGCAACAACCTTGACGCGGGGCGCTGAGAGCTTCATGGATGGAGGCAACGTGCCTAACGAGTGATGCTTGGCTCACGTGCATGTCCAGTTGCACATGACTATATTGCTTGTGTTTCGAGAGGGATTGACACTAAGCACATTGTTTGTCTTATGTGAGCGCAATTGAGAATGACGTTACTATCGCCTATCGCTTGGGTAAGCAATAAGGCTTGAGTATCGAAGGACGAAGCTTAACATGATGTGCGGGGCATTACAGATGGATATTGGATGAGCGCATATTTTTATGCCTCGATGTTTGAGTTTAGCAGAACTATTGCTTGGTACATAATGGTCTCACGGATTAATTTCGCTGCGTATGATCATGGCGAGTCGCATTACTATTACCGTGTGGTACCCGGTCTGCCAGCCCGTGACATCCGCTTTCGCTTTCCCAGCGTATCTTGCTCCACTTCTTATTTTGGCAACAATGGGCTAATGTAGTCAACATGGTTGACTGAATAAAATGTAATAAAATTTAAATAAAAACTAAGTTTCCCAAAACATTTTAAATCTATACATTTTAAAAAAAATTGGGGTTAAAATAAATAGCAAGTGTAAAAAAAAAAAAAAAAATAGTTTCTCGAACTCTGACAGAAAACAATTAAGACACAAATAATAAATGTCGGGAGTATTAAAAATGACCTAGTAAAAGATACCGCCAAAGAACATAAGTCGTGTAAGGTTAGATCAATAACAACCGTAGAATCGATGGTGCCCACATCAACATATCCGACTGCCATTGAATGTTAGAAAATTTCACAAAATAGGAGGAATTAAAGGGGAAATCCGAAAAAGGCTAAAGCATACCCACTTCCAAAAGGAGAAGAATAACCTTCCAACTACTATAACTAAAATAACCGAATTTGGCTTCAGTGTTCTCATTGTACCAAACAGGATTTAGCTTTACTTTGGATTTCATTTCCGGGCGACAGATGAGAAACGTTCATGGAGATCATTCCTGGAAATCATGGCCTGGAATTTCCTCAGAACATGGCGACCTGCGATCAGACCAAGCATTCAATACCTCGTCATAGTTCAATTTCAGAAACAACCCCGGATTCAATTTGGATTCTGAATTCTCTTTCTGTTGTCTGGGAATTGAATTCCCTCCGGGTGATTCTGAACTCTTGGCTTCCACTGGTTTTTCAGTCTTCTTTTTCTTTTTTTCTGTGGTAACTTTGTTGAGTTTGGGGGAGATGTTAAGCACATCTACAGTGGGAAACCTCCACCAATCTTCCTCATCAACATGTCTCAATGCTCCTCTAAATCTCCTTCTCATCCCAAAATCAAAATCGAATTTCCCGCAAAATCCCAACCCCATTGGATGGCCGTACCAAGTATTAACATTGGCTTCATCGACTGAGTCATTGTTCACACTTACATTCCCCATGATACTGTCAATACCCTCTTCAATTTCCTCATCGAGTATGGATTCTGTATCGAAATCCTCTTGGTACCCATTAAACAAGTTCGAGGAATCAACCCGGAAATCATTTTCCACCGGCCTCTGGCATGGCCTTTCACATGAATTCAGAACTCGTGGCTCGACTCGGAAATTGGGTTTTTCTTGGATTGGTTGGTGGAGTAAGAAACTAGAATTGACAATTACTTGAAAAGGTAGAAGCGATTCTGAGGATTCACTGAAGAAAGTGTCATGTAGATTCGCGAATTTGCGAGGGTTTGTGAGGTGTTTGGTAGAGAAAATGTAAGGGTAGGCTGTGGACAGAAGTGCTGCGGCCTCATTGTAGGTCTGGTTTTCGAGGAGTTCGAGGTTTTCGGGTGGAGATTCCGAGTGGGGAATTGGTGGACTCTGAGAGAGTTGAAGAGAAGAGGAACGTGAGTTCCTAGTTGAAGTTGATGGAGATTTCACAATTTCAAGGTCGAATCCATAAGCCCGGCTGCCTCCGATTAAACAAGAAGACATTTGTAAATGAATTCAAAGAAATGGGAAGAGATTCAAGCAATCTGATAAGGATAATAAGAAACTTTGAACAAAGAGTGAATGATTAAACTCGAGATAGAATCAAAGAAGCTGGACAAATTCAGGAACACCAGCAAAAGGCTAGTGAAATTAAAACCATATGGAAACAAAACCTGAAAATGGATGAAAAATTGCCAATTCGGAGTCTGAAAGTGGCAGAATCAGGTGAAGTCCCAGAAAATTCTCATTGTATGAAATTGGTGATGAAGAATCCAAGAAAAGCCGAAGACCCAATTCAGTATTGCTTAAAAAATTCTAGAATATGAGGTTGTGGGCTTTGTAGTTTTTTATTATGGGCTTTGTCGTTGAGCAGGTGAAAGAGTTCCTCAAGAAAAATTACAAAACCCTTAAACCTCAGAACCAATACTCCTACAAATAAAAGTTACTTCCATAAAAAAAGAGAAAAAAAAAACAACCAAACACTTCAACACTAATAGGAATCGAATTTTCATGGAAATACCTGAAAGCTTACTAAACCCCAGGACGAATTTTGAGCTGTATGTGAAAATTGCCCACATGTAGCCGATGAAGTACAAGGAAAACAGAGTACCTTCAAAGACCTAGAAAAACGCCTCCAAAGGAAATCTTATGAAACGAATGCACAAAACCCAAAATTAAAACCCATCGGGTGATGGGTTTTGGCTCAAAGGGAATGAGAAGTATCTCACAACGAATAAATAAAAAAAAAAACTATCCAATAAGGTAATCAAAGACCCCACAAGGAACGTCAATACGTAGAGGAGAGGTATTCCTCCCACCACTGACACGGAGGGGGCTGATGCGACAAAATTTTTTTTGTTTTGTCTCATTTTGTTCTCAAATATTTTATTGGTGTAAAGTAATAGTGTAATATTTTTTTATGGTTAAATATGTATTAATTATTTTATTTTTATTTGTTTTGATTAATTTAAAATTTTTTAAATAAAAAAATAATAAATAGGGGTCACATTAGGTAAATATTTGTTATTTTTATTTGTTTTTTTAATTTTATTTTGTTTTGATTAATTTGAATTGTTTTAAAAAAAAGAATAAAAAAAATAGGAGTCACATCAGTGAGTGTGATTATTAGGGATATGAGATCAGAGATTTTCTGTTCGGATAAGATTTTCTATTCGGATATGCCTCCTTCTATACACCTGAATTTATCACTAATCAAGCAAGACTTTGTTATTTTTTATTTGTTGTGTTTATTTTTATTTTGTTTTGATTAATTTGATTTTTTTTTAAAAATAGAAAAAGAACAAAAAAAATATGGGTCACATCAGTAAGTGGGATTGTTAGGAAATATGAAATCAGAGATTTTCTGTTCAGATATGTCTCTCTCTATACACCTGAATTTATCATTGATCAGACAATCATTTATTATTTTTTATTTGTTGTTTTATTTTTATATTGTTTTCATTAATTTGAGGAGAGAGTAAAAGAAATTATAAAATTTGATCATAAAAATTTTATTTATATAAAAATTCAGGAGGTGAGAGTAAAAAGAAATTAAAATTTTTTGATTAAAATTTTTTTAATAAAAAATTGAGAGGTGGGATTAAAAGAAATTATGAAATTTGATCATAAATTTTATTTATATAAAAATTCAGGAAGTGAGAGTAAAAAGAAATTAAAAAATTTTGATCAAAATTTTTTTTAATTAAAAATTAAGAGGCGGGAGTAAAAGAAAAAAAAATTATCAAAACAATTGAAGTAGATGACAATATTAAAATAAGAGGGTAAGACTATGGATAAAATAAAAAAAAATTAAAAAATTTTAATGGTCAAATTATGGGGTGGAAATGTCGGGACAGTGAGAGTAGAGATTTTCTATGGAGAGGAGAGAGAGCGGGAGAGAGAGAGAGAGAAAGAGACACACACAGACGGGGAGAGAGAGAGAGAGAGAGAGAGAGAGAGGATTGTTTTCTTCACAGTAAGTCACGGGACGGAGCAGATAAAAAGGAAAAGACGGGTTGCAGTTCTGTAGAAATAGAAGAGACCCACCCCACGGAGGAGATTGACGAATGAAGAATTGGGTTTTGTATGATAGAGATGAGAGCAGAGGAACCGACAAATGCGGGGCCTCGGCAGTTCTTGGGTGTACCATTGTGCTTAGCTCTCTCTGCAATCTGTGTTAGGAAACTTAGCAGTGCAATTATTTTGTAATATTCATTTGCTGAAATAGCCCTCTTGTGGTTTTTAATATTTTTGTAATACATTTGCTTCAATGGGAGTATATATTTTTCTTAAAGACTAATGTTATATAAATAAAAAATATTTTTTTACTTAAGACATTTTTTATAATGCAAAAATATTTTTTAAGAGTGATGTTATATAAATAAAATATTTGTTTATAATAATATTTTTCTGCAATGGGAATATTTTCTCAAGAATCAGTATAATAATAATTTTCTTTTGAATGATGTTTGGTAAAAGATTTTTATTGTTGAACCATAAAGGATCTAGTTAATGATTCTTTAATTAAGACAGGCGACCAATAGAAGTAAACAAATTTGGAATTGGCCTCTGGCCTAGTTATTTCAATCACTACATTTTGTAATCTTTTTTACACAAAAAAAATTAGAAATGATTTATTTTATTTTTTAATTCCTACTTTTCGTTCCATTTTTTATTTAGTGGCATTGTAAATATTATTTAAATCTTACTTCTACTAAGTTTTTAGTATCTTTTTCTTGTAAGACTGTTTTTGTTGCCAAAAGTTTATTTTTGATTAACAACTACATACTTGTACTGGTATTCTATTTGGAACAACCCCCCCCCCCCCCCCCCCCCCCCCCCCCCCCCCCCCCCCTTTTTTTTTTTTTTTTAATGTTAGTTTAATTGAAGACAAAATAATGAAGATATAGATATTTTGATAACCTATCTATCAGGAAAATTGCTATTGTTCAAAATATCACCGCTTGATGTGATAATATTATTTTTGTAATTAAAAACTACTATGACGAATGTCTTGTTTTAAAGTAAACGGCTTTCATTCAAATAGAAATTTTGAATTATATAGCATTGCTCATCTATTAGTCTAATTGTAAAAGATGTGAAGAGCTTTCATAAAGCCGTGTTTGGTTGAATGCATTTTCGAAGTGGGTCCGCGAAACTCAGTCTAGAAACTCTTTCTCTAAAAACAGAGCTTGAAGTCCCTCAAAGCCCTAATTATCTAAAGTCTCTTTAAACTCTAGCATCTATACAGTCAAACTCTAACCTTTATACATCTTATACACTCAAACACAAGTCTCTCAGCATCCATTAAAGATCAAGTGCTGCATTTTCAAAACTCTCAAAGTTCAAGCCAAGTAAAGCAAAAAAAGTAAGAAGAAGACAAGGTTGGTTTTCTATTTACTTTTATGCAATCCCTCTCTCTCTTCTTTCTGCTAACCCATTTGAGTTTTTTTCTATTTTAATCTCCATCTTCTACCTCCTCTTCTTGCATACTTGTAATAAGGGACTCCCTAATTCATGTCTAGGAATGACTATGGAAGGTCACTTTGCTGGAGGCTTTCTTTAAATTCAACCTAAGAAGGTGTGGGTTCAGCCTCTTTGAATATGTGGTGAAATCTAACTTTGTATGTTCACACTCCCATTGCATTATGGTTGTTATGTTCATACATTGCATTCAAAATTATTTTTAAACTTGTATCAAAGTTCTCTTTCGAAACTTGCATTCAAAACTTCTTTCTTTCAAACTTGTTTTCAAAATCACACTTCTAAAATGATTCTTGCCATTCTATGGTTAGGGTTGTTTTAGAAAAATATTATATTCAATGTAACCATCAAGGTTCAAATTTTGAATTCAAATTCTAAATTGTTTTTATCAAAATTACAATTCTAAGATGATTCTAGCTATTCCATGGTTATGATTGTTTTAGGAAAGTGTTACATTCAAAGTGATCATTATAGTCCATATTTCAAACCCTAATTGTTGTCAAAATCACAACCATAGAATGATTCTAATCTTTTCGTGGTTGGAATCGTTTTAGGAAAGTGTGATATTTAAGAGACTTGTAAGTGTTCATATTCAAACTCCTTTCTAAATAGTTTTGTAAATTTCCTTCCAAAAAGGTCTTTTCAAAGATTCACTTTCAAAAACTTTGTCTTGAAGTCCAAGTCAAGCCTCAGAATCCATAGTTAGGATACCCTAATTCCTTTCTTAAAATCATGACTTTCTATTTTGCCTCAAATCTTAGATTTTCAAAACTCTTTTTCTACACTAAATCATAGATTCTAAAATCAAGATTTTCAAAATTTAATCTTTACAATTTCATGTCAAATCAAATACTTTAATTTAGGAAATCAAATCAAATTCTCCAATTTTGGAAACAAAATCAAATTATCTATTTTTGGAAACAAAATTCAATCTTCTACTTTAGGAAATAGAAATCAAATCTTTCCTAATTTCAAAGCTTTTCAAATTCTGACTTTTTAAATTTCAAACTTTCAAATCTTTTCAAATTCCAATATTCCTAAGTTCAAACCTTTCTAAATTTAAAAACTTTTCAAATTCAAATATTTCCAAAATCAATTCTTTTCTAAAAAGAAAACTTTTCTAAAAAGAAACTTTCCTAAAATTAAACTTTCTTAATTCAAAACTATTCACATTTAGAATTTTTTTAATTCAAAACTTTTCTAATTTAGAACTATCTTAATTCGAAACTTCCTAAAATCCAACTTTTCAAAGTCAAACTTTTCTATTTCAAGTGCATGTTTCGACCCTTGGTTGCATAGACCCTAGAAGGCTAAACCCTAATTTAACCATAACTCTAACCCTAACCCTAAAGTTAGAAAACTTCAGCTCTTTTCAAAAACTCTTCTTTAAACTTAAATAAAAACTAAGATGGTTTTCAAATTCCAATTCAAGTTAAAATGATTTCAAAGCTCAACTCAATTTTTTTTTTAAATCAAGTCCAAGTTCAATTCAAAATCAATTTCAAGTTCAATTTCAAATCAAACATTTTCAAGTCAAATTTTTCAAAGACCTCAGAGTGTCTATTTTCAATCAAAATCCACGTCCGAACTACGACTGATCTGATTCTCAACAAAGAGATACGTAGGCAATCTTCATGGATGCAGTCACAACTTTTTTCAAGTTTACAATTTCCACAACCTTTTTCAAGCTTCAAATCCTCTCTTCAAATCTATTTTCAAATCTTTTTCTTACACTTACATGTCATGTATCATATCAAACCTCTTTTTGAAATTCTTAAAGTAGACATAATTGGACATTAGATAATCACAGATTCTAAATGAATGAACTTAGGGTGAAAAGATATGTAGGTACCGTAAGGGCAGGATAGGGTGATAGCCTAGTGCATTTTCCTTATACGTAACCAACCTTCGAACCTAAAATCACTGCTTTCAAAGACAAAAAATGGAGTTATTTTAAAAAATGGCTTAAATCTTTTCAAAGGTTGCCAAACAACCTATTTTCTCCAAAAACCCTCTCTTGAGGAAGTTTTTCAAAACCTTTTCAAAAATCCTAAGCTTAATCTTCGGATTGCACTTAGTTTTAGGTGACCTAACTCACGTTAACAACGTTAAATGGCGACTCCAAACTTTTTCCAAAAGCCTTTATCCAAGTCAATTTCCAATTCAAACCTAGTTGCACTTGTCCTTCTAGGAGGATGAGTTTTAATGAAAGAGTATTGTGTTTTTCTTACTTGTGTTTTCTCAAGTGCGAAAAATTAGGGCGGGACAGCTAGCGACTCCACTAGGGACGCTTAGAGGGTTAGGCTATTATCATATCTTTTTACCCTTAACTCATCTAGAATCTTCGATAAATTAGTCTAATGCTATCAACTTCAAATTTGTCAAAATCAAACTTTTCAAAATTGTTTTCAAAAAACATGCCATCACTTGCATTCAATTCATATTCAATTATTCAATCTTGTATGAAGTTTGTCATCAAGATACTGATTTTATGTATTTTTTTTTTATTGATGGACCTCTGTTCACATTTTATTTTATGTCATGTTAACTGCCAAGTATGCCATGAATGAATGGGATAGAATAGACAGGATGGATGGGTGTTATTAGGCCCTTTTCTCCATTTTTTAAAATTTCACACACACACACACACACACACACACACACACACACACACACACACACTGCATGTGCACTTACATTTTCATATTTGCATTATTACCATGTTACGACCCTTCTAGTTAGAAGGGGGGATGGTACTTTAGTTGTGGGCGAATGTTGTGTTAGTTTCTTAGCTTACGGCCTCATGATGGTTCCCCTGCTCAAATCACCAATCGATAATGGTACCACCTCAGGGAATGGGCTTAGGTTTGAAGATCTGAGAACTGAGCCTTTTTAGGAAGCATTAGTAAACCCTCAACCTCATGCTATGTAGAAACTATGCATAGTCGAACTTCTACCGGATATAAGACATACACATCAATTTCAAAACCATGAAGAAAAGGGCAACTGCTTTACTTTCCTTTATCCTTGTCTATTCTTGCTGTTATAATGCTTGTATAAATGCTCATACATACATATTTATTTTACAATTGCATTCTCTCTCTTTCTCTCTCTCTCTCTCTCTCTCTCTCTGTGTACTCTTGGCATGCATGTACATGCATTCAATACTCCATGTCAAGACAAGAATTTCAAAATTACTCAAGTCATTGCATTCTCATGCATATGATCAACACATAGAGAGTGGCACCAAGCTCACTCTTCCTTGCATAAAACCTACAAAAAACTTAGGGGTTTTCACACAACCCTAAGGATTTATAGCATACATTTCAAGTCATGCCACAAAGAGGGCCCCAATTCCTCTATGCTTACGGAGACAAGGTTGCCAATAAGACAAGAAGCAATCAAACAACAAGGTCTCTCAATGACCCCCTCAACATCAAACTCAAAGAAGACGAATCCGAAGACTTAAGAGTGGTGTAGGATCTCAAATGTGAAAGTAGATAGGTGAAACCTAAGAAAAATGTTACCCTTCCCTTTATTACAATGTACTTCAATTATATGTATTCAAGCTTAAATTTGATGAGTAGGTTACTACCCTTCCTTTGTTTTCATGGATGAATGTATGAATGATTCCAGACATAAGTATGGTATTTGCATGCAGGGGCAACCCCCTATCTTTGAAAAATGAGCCAACACATCATGTTTAGTTTCCCTAAAAAAGCAAGGGCACCCCTAAGACATACACTGCACACAAACTTTTAAATCAAGACACTAACTTATATTTTGTTTCTTATCTTCTATCCTCCCCCCTCATTTCCAAGTACCGAGAAAATTAAAAGCAGAAGCAGGATAAGAATGGAGTCTTCTAAACCATTCATTTACTGTTATCGTGATGCTCACATATCCACTTCCATTATACTTATGCATCCATATATATTTTAGGACAAGAGTTCCAAGAAACTCAATTCATTGCATTTTCATGCATTTAATCAATCGTAGAGAAAAAGGAGCAATCAAATCTCATATTAATCAAATTCACCAAAAGTCCTAAAGGTTCCTTAACCCTAAGGATTCATGGCATGCATAGAATCATGTCTCAAGAGGGGCCTAAATCTCTCTCCGTCCATGGAGGAAGGATTTCCCAAACAGAGAATCATCAACCGGCCCATGCTGAAGAAGTATTGTATTGCATAATAAGGGCAAAACCTTGCCTCCAAATGGACTTAACATCATGCCTAGGTTCCCTAAAATAAGGGATCTCCATCGAGCATGCACTGCATAAAACCTTCAACTCCACATGGTAATTGCATTTTATTTTATTTTATTTTTATTTTTCCAAGCTTGAGAGCACAACCAAACCTATGAGACCCTTTTGCGTCATATCTAGTTCAAAACTCATGAAAAGATGAGTCCATTTACTAGAAGAAGCCCAGCCTGTAGAAGGGATTAACTGTTCATCAACAAAGTGTTGCCTCTTAAACAGTAACCTCAGCATGTTGTCATAATCTATTAAGCTTCGTTAGTATGCTATCTAAAAAATCTAGCCCATCCCAGCTGCTTGACAGAAAGTGCCAACCCAAGAAAGAACTATGGGCATGGGTACACATCAGTCCTTATCCAAAAAACCCAACAAATTACCATTTCGGCCCAAATCGTTGAATGACAATCCATTCAAAAGAATCGTTATCAAAGCTTATTCCATGAAAATGATACTTCCATCCTAGGCATTGGTCCTCTTGTATTGGCCCACATTCCTCAAGGCTCCATCAATCTAGGAGCATCAAGATAAGTAGTTGGTCGAACAAAGCATCTATCAAAGACCCTAGACCCTGGAGGCCTTGGTAATGCCCACAGGATGAATTGCTTGATTTTAACTTATCAAAGTATCATGTAAATATCAAGTACATAACGGGTTAATATGAAATAAATGACTCTTGATCATGAAATGCCTTATTTGTCATGCTAAAATCTTTTTCAAAAAAACAAAACTTGCAAGGTATCTAAAGCTTGGCATCTTTTGACTCTAAAGACTTCCAAACGTCCTTTACAATGTCGGCCTCCCTCACAGATAATGCAAGCATCTCCAACAATGACGCAATGACAAAACATCGCCAAACCTTTTAAGATTAATCCATATAACTCTATAGCCTACCATCCACAAACAAATGGAGCCATCAGAGCAGCAGAATAAAAAATGTCAAAAAGAATTCCTCATAAGAAAAATGACCATTATAGGGATTCGCACGAGCATCTACCCTTTGCATTGAGGGCGTATAAAACCTCTGTCAGAATTTCAACTAGGGCACCACCACTCTCCTTGGTCTAAAGCTACGATGCAGTCCTACTAGTTGAAGTAGAAATCCCCTATCTTCGAGTCCTTATGGAAATTCAACTTACTGAAGCAAACTAGATTAAAGACCGGTGTAAACAACTTTGCCTCCTAGATGAAAAGAGAATGACATCCATCTACCATGCCCAGTGCTATTAAAGACACATCGCCAAAGCCTTCAAGAAGAAAGCCAAGCCCCGCCAGTTCAAAGAAGGGAATCTTGTTCTTAAAAGGACACTTCCAAGTCAGTAGAAAGCCAAAAGTAAGCTCGCTCCTAACTATGAAGACCCATTCCTGGTTTATAAAGTCATAGCAGGAAGAGCATTAATCCTAGCAGAGGCAGAAGAAGAAATCTTTGCAACACTCATCAACTCATATTAGGCAAAGCACTATTATGTGTAATTGAAATTTTACCAGAGCAATGATAGCAATGATTGAAATGAAGAAAAGCCCTCAATTCTTCTACCATACATTTAAAAGAATTCCCTTGCAAAACCTAGTTGAACTGGTTACTTTTCCTTAAAAAACCCGACCTAATGATCATCGCCGACAATGGGTCGAGACAGAATAAATAAAAAAAGGGAAGTAAGGAACAGATAAAAGTTTAAAGAATGCCAAAAAAAAAGGGAAAAAATCTCAAACTCTTCATTGTTTAAAATAAGAGAGTCAACATTATAGTAAGGAGAATACTGACCTTTATAGGAATGGTAAAAAATAATCATAAATAGCATGACCTCACGAACATAGTGAAACCCCGAAAGATACTATAGGTAAAAAGGTGAAGGCATGGCAAAATACAAAAACTGTCGACCTAGTGAAAATCTATAAGAACACCATGGCGCAAAAGTAACAGTTTGGGCAAGCAACATAAGAGTCAAGGTACGTTAAATCCAAAAACAAAAAAGGGGAAATAAAGGGTAAATAGCAATAAGAAAGAGAGTTTAGCTGTCCAAGGTGATCATAGGTCTTAAAAAGCCAAGTAAAATGTTTTGAGCTTTTATCCCTTCCTTTCAAATACCCCATAACCAAACCCACATTACAATCTAAAATAAAGACCTTTTAGATCGATCATTGCTATTATTGCTCTTCGAAGAAAGATGATTACACTAGAAAATGCTCTATCTAGCCGAAGTTCTAACTCAACTCTAGGCTCAATGTCAAAAGTAACATCAACAGTTTTCAACTAATGCAGCGACTTCAGTCAGCAATAAATCTCATCATCAATCGTTCTTCGAAATCAAAGCACTTAATACTCCTATTCTCATTTAGTAAAGAGTCGTCTTCATCGGTATCAACAAGAGAAATTAAGAGAAAAAGCATAGCTTGAGGACACAATGAAAACGCTCAGGGGTGCTATGGGTAAAAAAGTAGGGTTATGACAAGATACAAAACTACCGATGCAGTGAAAACCCAAAAACGAGTGTTAACGTGCCAAATGGTAGAATTGGCATCCGTGAAAACCCATAAGGGCACAAGTGGCAAAAATGGTTAAAAAAATCCCTTGACCAACAATCTGAGCAGTAGCAAAAGGTAGTCTTCACAAAGTAGAAAAACCTCTCACACCTCAACAATGGTTGAAGAGATGCCAACATATGGGAGACTTGCATTAGTAAAAATTTTTTAAACTTAACATGGCAAAATAATGAGCACCAATACCATAAGTCATTTATTAAGATTAGTCTGTTATATCTTAATATTTGCTAATGAGATACTAAGATAGGTACAAGTTCAAGGGGTATCTCCTGAAACTTTCTCAAGACTTTAAGGTGTCTACAAACACAACATTTTGACGTCGTAGCAAGATTCGACATCTAGCTTTCCAAGTTACAACTGACTAGGGCATGGTTAGAAGCTCAAGTCTATTTAGCAAGTAGTATCGATCAAACACCATCGCAACAATTTCTAACCATGCAAGGCATGCCCTCTGTGCACTAGGCTTCGTGGCATCTCAGCTACCTGATCCTCACCATTAAAACTCCTACAAATCAATCTAGGCCTATTAACTTCAACTCACCCAACAAGACAGCTAACTCCTAGATAAGAGTCTAAACTATTTGCAGTCCTCCTAAATAAGAGACTAAACTATCTATGCTGCTCTTAGACTGCTCCCCTTAGCCAATGGAGTTGGCCCTAATAGTCTGAGCCATTATCCTGCCCTTCATAACCAATAAGAAACAGAGAATGGGGCAATGACCCACTCTCGGCCTCCCAATCAATCGTAAATCAACCTTTTTTTAAACCGTAAAAATTGGGGCAATGCCCCACCTTATACCTCCCATTCAATTTCAAACCAGTTAATCCATTGAAGAAGAATTGATCAAAGATGTTCAACCTTTCAAATACCTCAAACTTTTCAAAAAGAGACCTCATTCCCTCCAAAAACAAACTCAAGACGTTCAACTTCAAGAAGAATAACCCCTCAAAAGATATGTCAATAAGAATGCTACCATGATGAGCGAAAGTAGAACTTAACAACCAAGCATCAAGCATTCCAGTCTCCAGATATATTTGTCCAAGAGGCCACAAGTATTTCTTCCTCCAATAAGTATGAAGAAACCTCTCGTGATTTTAGTCTCAAATCATCTCCAAAGCCTCTCATCAAAGCAAATGTATGATTCTTACCAAATCAAATCAAATCAAATCAAAATATTTCAAAAGCGAAAGCTCTTACTTTCTTTACAATTTCAAAATTTCAAAAAAGAAAAAAGAAAAAAAAGGTTTTCTAACCTTTTATGTATCATAAATTTCCATTCCAAATTCAAAATCCATTTTAAAGCGGAGGCTCTGGCTTTCTATCAAATTCGAAAGCATTTTCAAGTTTAAATGTTTTCATATCTTCTCTACGAAATGTTTCAGGTTCAATTCCAGTTTCAAAATTGATTTCAAAGTTGAAAGCTTAAATCAAAATAGTTTCTAAACTTTTCCTTTCAAAAGTCTATTTTCAAAATCAATGCCTTCGATTTCTGAACTTGTCCCTTCAAAAGTTTATTTTCAAAATCAACTTCAATGTTACTTAACTTTTCCTTCCAAAAGTTATCAAGATCCAAAGTTAGCTCTAAAATCAAATTTCAAAAGTTTTATTCAAAATCCAATTCCAGGGTTTGCTAAAACTTTTCCTTCAAAAGTTCTATCAATTTCAAACGTTTTCTGAACTTTTTCCTTCAAAAATTCTTCTTCAAAATCAATTTCCAAAGTTTTATAAAACTTCATCTCCAAGAAGTCTTTCCAAATCAAGTTTCAAGATTTTTTGAACTCTTCCTTCAAAGTTTTATGAGATTCTAGGTTTTCTCATTTTTTTTCCTTTAAAACGTTCTCACTCAAAATCAAGCTCCTAGGTTATGTAAGCTTTTTCTTTCAAAAAGTCTTATTCTCAGTATAATTCAAAAAATTTTCAACTCTTCTCAAAGTTCTATTCAAAATCCAATTCAAAGGTTTGCTAAACTTTTCCTTCAAAAGTTTTTATTCAATCCAAGGTTTTCTAAACTTTTTCCTTCACAAAGCTTTATTCAAGTATTAAAGTTTCCTAAACTTCTTCCTTCAAAAAGTTCATTTGAAAATCAATTTTTAAGGGTTTTTAAATTTTTCCTTCAAAAGTTTTATCAATTTTTAGGTTTCTTTAAACTTTTCCCTCAAAATTTTTATTCAAAATTTATCTTCAAGGTTTTCTAAGCGCTTCCACCAAAGTCCCACCGAGTTTCTCGGGGTCTTCTATGCCGAAAAGGCCTATGCTCAAAGGTTTTATCTCTTTTTCCTTCAAAACATTTCATTTCAAAAATTTCTAGCTCTTTCTACATTTCAAAAGTTTTCAGCTGAGTTTCTTGGGGTCTTTTCCACCAAAAAAGCCCCACTCTCAACAGTTTTATCTCTTTTTTCTTCAAAAAGATTTTATTTTAAAAAAATACCCTCTAGGTTTTCCTAAGTTTTTCCTTCAAAAAATTTGATTTTAAAAATACCTTTCTAAGTTTTCTAACTTTTTTTCCTTCAAAAAGTTTAACTTTAAAAATACTTTTCGGTTTTCTAAAACTTTTTCCTTCAAAAAGTCTAATCTTAAAAAGCTTTATCCTTCAAAAGCTCTATTCTGGAAAATAAAATGTTCCAAAGGTTTTCAAACTTTCTTTCTCAAAAAGTTTCATTCTCAAAAACATTTCCTAGATTTCTTGAGCTTTTTCCTTCAAAAGCCCTGTTTTCAAAATTTTCGAGTTTTCAAGTTTCATCTCAAGAAGCCTATTTTCAAAATTTTAGGTTTTCAAACTTTTTCCTCAAAAGTTTTGTTCCAAGTTTCAAAGGTTTTCCAAAATCTTTCTAATTCAAATCCAAATCAATCCATTTCAAAAAGCAATTTCAAAATCATTTCAAACAATTAACTTCAATTTCAAAAAAATCATCTTCAAAGTATCAATTTCAAAAACCATGAATCTCCCTAAAGGAGTGTCATTCTAAAATCATTTCAAAATCGATTTTTTAAACTTCTATAGTAAAAAAATCCAGACAAACCAGTTTTCAAACTCAAAATTCAAAATTCAAAATTCTAACTACTTCAATCTTCAAAAACCTTCTAATTCCAATCCCTTCGATCGCCTTGCAGTTGACATGAGACTTTTACTTTATCGTTTTTTGCCTTTAACAAACAAAGACAAAAAAAGGCGAAAAGTTGTATGCGCTTAATTTTTGCCTGCTTGGCAATCTCTAACTCAAACGGACTCACGTTTAAACCAACACACACACATTCAGTTCTAAACCAACCTTTCAGACTCAATCTATTCAAATAACCGCTTCGCGGGCCCGTCCGGCGCAATAGAGGTAAAATAACCAAAATGCCCTTATGGCATTTCTCGGTCCAATTCCAGTTGGCACATCTTTCTAAAGACTGTAAGTTCATATTTCTACTTCAATTTTTGTTCTAGTTCCAATCCAAACCAGTCAAGCTCAAATTGCACGTCTTTCGAGAAAATTAATCCCTTAGACGGTAAGTTCATCCAGTCTGACACATTTATCGAGAAAACTCCTCAGAACGATAAGTCCCTTCAAACCTATCGATCGGGACAAAACCCAAGTCCCTAAGATGGTAGAGCGGTTCACTTCTAGCGCTTGTTAGCTCGCCAATGTAGAATGTATGTTATTCAGCACATCGATCAAGAAAGTATCTAAGGTCCCTAGAGGATAAGACCATCTAGTAGCTTCCTGAGATCAGACAGTCTCCGGAATGAATGCACACTGTTGGAGTGATAGAAACACTCATAAACATCGCAACCATCAGAGTTACAAAAACTCTCACAAACAGGTCAACATTGGGGATTACCAGCAAACCCCTATATCATGAGACCGAACACGTTTTTTAGCCGTGGCATGTTTGCCGAAAGGATAGGATTCCTTTGGAAATCAACTCGTCACACATTGTTCGAGTGACAGAAACACTCAAAACCTAGGTCAACACCAGTGTCTGCTATCCCACTCCGATAAAAAATGACCAAAATGCCCCTCGAGCCCTTCTGACACGCTTCTCGAGAATGTACCTAAGTCCTCAGAGTGGTAAGTCCACCCTTCCAAGATTGTCCTAAAAATAATCCGGCATGTTTGAGTGTCTTCTAGTCGGCGTCCGAACGCCTACAGAAACCACACTGGCTTTGGGTATCGAATTGGTTACCTTCCGAGGATGATTCTAATAGTATTATCAACCTTCCAACATCTTTTTGGATCATTCTGAGTCTATTCTGGTAAGTTCAGTGCAAAATGACCGTTTTGCCCCTGGTAGGCCGGTCGCCTTTTCCAACCACACCAGCTCTAGGTATCAAACTGGTTATCTTCTAAGGATGCTTCTAACAGTATTCCCAACCTTCTAGTACCTTTTCGGACCATTTTGAGTTCATTTCAGCAAACACGATGTGAAATGATCGCTTTGCCTCTAGTGGGCCGACTGCTTTTTCTAATCATACTAGCTCTGGTTATCGAACCAGTTATCATCGGGACACTCTTTCAAGGGTTCCTATTCATTCTTGGCCTTCCAGATCATTCCCGGACTTTTCTGAGTCATTCCTAGTGGAGCCAAGCTAAAAATTACATGATAGTCACTAGGACAGGTGCCCAAATCTTCTACTTTGCGTCTTAAGGGTCAAAAGATCTATTTCTTGCGACCTCAAAAACTTGCCAAAGTGGTTTTCACCACTAGTAGTGGCACCAAGCCAAAAAATGGCTTGTTTCTGTTTCTATTGGTGCCAGTTTCTGTTTCAATTGCCTATAAATACAGATCTCTTCCTGCGTAAAAAGGGTCCACAAATTTTGTCCAAAAATTCTGTCTCTCTGAAAACAGAGCTCGAAGTCCCCCCAAACCCTAATTCTTTCAAGCTTCTTCAAACCCTAGCCTCTATACACCTTAGACACTCAAACACAAGTCTCTAAGCATCCATTAAAGATCAAGTACTGTATCTTTAAAGCTCTCAAAGTTCAAGTCAAGTAAAGCAAACAAAGCAAGAAGAATACAAGGTTGGTTTTCTATTTACTTTATATAATCCTTTTCTCTTCTCTCTCCTAACCCACTTGAATTTTCTTCTATTTTAATTTCCATTGTCTACCTCCTCTTCTTACATGCTTATAACAAGGGACTCCTCAATTCATGCCAAGGAAGGACAGTACCATGCTGTGGGCTTTTTTCAAGTTTAACCTAAGACGGTGTTGTAAGGACTCCATTTTTGATAGCTCGGCGGTCTCCACTCCGTCCAGACTTGTGTTCAAGTCATTGGGGGATATCCCGTCTATCCATCATTTCGTGGGCCCACCAGGCCCAAATAGAGGCAAAATGACCAAAATTCCCTTAAGGGTATTGTCATTTCCAATTCTAATTTCTCTCTCGAGACAGTTGATTTCTGGAGACGGTAAATCTACTCCAACTAGGCACGTCTTTCCAAAGACGATAAGACCCCTTCCCAATTCCAATCCCTCTCTCGAACAGTTGATTCCTCGAGACGGTAAATCTACTCCAATCAGGCACGTCTTTCCGAAGATGATAAAACCCCTTTCCAATTCCAATCCCTCTCTCGAGACAGTTTATTCCTTGAGACGGTAAATCTACTCCAATCAGGCACGTCTTTCCGAAGATGATAAGACCCCTTTCCAATTCCAATCCCTCTCTCGTGACAATTGATTCCTCGAGACGGTAAATCTACTCCAATCAGGCACGTCTTTCCGAAGACGATAAGACCCATTTCCAATTCTAATCCCTCTCTCGAGACAGTTTATTCCTTAAGACGGTAAATTTACTCCAATCAGGCACGTATTTCCGAAGACGATAAGACCCCTTTCCAATCCAATCCCTCTCTCGAGACAGTTTATTCCTCGAGACGATTCGACATGTTTTTCGAAGAAAATCTCTT
This sequence comes from Euryodendron excelsum, assembly GCA_033060915.1. Taxonomy (NCBI): domain Eukaryota; kingdom Viridiplantae; phylum Streptophyta; class Magnoliopsida; order Ericales; family Pentaphylacaceae; genus Euryodendron; species Euryodendron excelsum. The sequence goes on along the minus strand of CM065393.1, from coordinate 5,879,761 downwards.
CGAAGCGGTAAGTCCCTTTAAACCTGTCAACTGGGACGAGACCCCAAGTCCCCTAGATGGTAGAACGGTTCACCTTTGGCGCCTGCTATCCCGCCAATGCAGAAATGTCCGTTTAGGCACGCCTTTTGAGAAAGTTGATTCTCAAGTGCTAAGTCCCTTTAGCAGCTTCCCGAGATTAGGCAGTCTCGAGAATGATCGCGAACGGTTAGAGTAGCAGAAATACTCATAAACAACACAACTGTTAGAGTAGTGGAAATACTCGCAAATAGGTCGATATAGGGAATTGCCAACAAACCCCTGTATCACACGACTGCCATCAGAGTGACGAAAACACTCAAAACCCAAGTCAACACCAGTGCCTGCTAGCCCACTTCAGTGAAAAATGACCAAACTGCCCCTTGGGCCTTTCCGACACATTTCTCGAGAACACATCTGAGTCCTTAGAACAGTGAGTCCAACCTTTCAAGATTGTTTTAAAGGCGATCTGGCATGATTAGGTGCCTTTTAGTCAGTTTCGGGCCAATTTCGAAACTTTTCGATCAAGGTGACCATTTTGCCCCTAAGCATTCGAACGCCCCAGAAACCACACCGGCTCTGGGTATCAAAACGGTAACCTCCCGAGAATGCTTCTTATAGTTTTCTTAACCTTCTTTTATCTTTCCGGATCATTCCGAGTCAGTTTCGGCAAACTCGGTGCAAAATGACCGTTTTGCCCCTTGAGGGCCGGTTGCTATTTCTATCCACGCCGGCTCTGGGTATCAAACCGGTAATATCTTGAGATTGTTTTTTATAGTATTCTCAATCTTCCTTTGTCTTTCCGGATCATTCCGAGTCAGTTCCGGCAAACCCGGTACAAAATGATCGTTTTGCCCCTGGTGGGCCGGTTTCCTTTTCCGACCACGCCGGCTCTGGGTATCAAATCGGTAACTTCCCGCGAATGCTTTTTATAGTATTCTCAACCTTTCTTCATCCTTTCGGATCATTCTGAGTCAGTTTTAGTAAACCCGGTATGAAATGACTGTTTTGCCCCTAGTGGGCCGGTTACATTTTTTGACCACACCGGCTCTGGGTATTCAATCGGAAACCTTTGGGAACATTCTGAATAATATTTTCAAATATCGAGTCTTCTTCCGGGACAGTCCAAGTCCATCCCGGCAGCTTCCCGATCTGATTGACCGTTTTGCCCCTAAAGGCTCGGTCAATCCTTCCGACGCATCTTATCCTTATTTTTCAAGTCAAATACTTCTGGGACACTATTCTAAGTGTTCCTTCTCTTTTCCAGCCTTCTGGGTCATCCCCGGTCTCTTCAAATCATTCCCGGACTTTCCGGAGTCACTCCTAGTGAAGCTAAGCTAAAAATTGCATGGTAGTCACTAGTACAGGCGCCAAAATCTAGTCAAAGATACGTTGCTTGCCGGCCTTAATAGTTTTCTAACTAGCTAGTGCCACTAGTAGTGGCGCCAAGCCAATATTTGGCCTGGCACCACTCCTAGTGGCGCTAGAAGCATTTTTGGCTTGGCGCCACTGCAACAGGCGCTAGGTCTATCACACCTCTATAAATACAAAGCCTCTTCTAGTGTGAAAGAGATTCGCAAACTCAGTCTAAAAACACCAATATTCGATATACAGAGTTCGCACACTCCCAAAACCCTAGTTTCTCTAGGTTTTCCAAACCCTAGTCATCATACACAAACCCCAGCCTTATATACACTCATACACACCCCTACACACTTATACACTAGCCTCCAACCCTCCATTGAAGACTTGAATTGCTGCAATTGCGAAGATTTGAAGACTGAAGACGAGCCCTCGAAGATTAAGACTGAAGTGAAGCGAAGACCGAAGAAAAGCAAGACGCGCAAAATAAACAAGACATAAGGTAGGCTTTCGTTTTATGTTTCTGCACTTCTCCCCTCTCTCTTCTCTCTCCTAATCCACTTGGGTTTTCTCTATTTTAATCCCCTATCTCTTTCCCTCCCTTTCTTTGCATGCTTGAAACAAGGGGACTCCCGGTCCATGTGTAGGATTAGACTATTAGAGGGTCACCGTATCGGGGGCTTTCCTTTAGGCTAACCGGAGACCACATGGATTCGGCCCCCTTGATTATGTGGTGAAGCCTTAACCTTGTTTGTTCATGACCCCAAATTTGCATTGTGCATATCATGATCTTGCATCTTCTAAAAATCATTTTCAAACTCGTTTTCAAAGCTTGCATTCAACTTGTTTTCAAAATTGCATCAAAATCTCATTTTTCAAAATTTGTTTTCAAAATCACAATTCTAAGGTGATTTTAGTCTTTCCATGGCTAGGGTTGCTTTAGGAAAGTGTTACATTTAAAGTGACTTTTATGGTCCATATTTTCAAAATCTTGTTGTTTTCAAAACTACTTTCTTAAAGTGGTTCTAACTTTCTTATGGTTAGAATCGCTTTAGGAAAGTGAGACGTTTTTATACTTTCCAAAAAGTTCTCTCTTCAAAAGTCTCTTCTTCAAAACCCTCTTTTTCGACATATTTCCAAAAAACTCTTCTTTTCAAAATTGCTTTCTAAAAACTTCCTCCAAAATTCTATTTTTCAAAACTTCTCTTTTTAAACCCCTTTCCAAAACGCTCTCTCCAAAATCCACTTTCTAAAAACGCTCCCTAAAAATCTTTTCAAAAACTCTCTCCAACAATCTTCTACCAAAAATCTTTCTAAAAACTCTCGTTCCAAAATCTTCCCTCTAGAAACTCCTCTCTAGGATTTCTTTCCAAAATACTCTCCCCAAAAACACATTTTCCAAAAATTCTTTTTTAAAAATCTCTTTCCAAAAACTCTATCTTTTCAAAAACTCCTCTCTAGGACTCTCTTCTAAAAATCTTCGTTTCCAAAAACGCACTTTCTAAAAAAAATTCCTTTTCTTGATGCCTAAATCAAGCCCTAGAATGCACAATTAGGAAACCCTAATTTTCTTTCCAAAAACATGGTTTTCAAACTTGCCTTAAAACCTAGGTTTTCAAAACCTCTTGTTTTCTACATCAAAATTATACATATTTCCAAAACCTATTTTCTACGTCAAAACTATAGTCTCCCCAAATCTAGGGTTTCTAAAACTTCCTTTTCCAAATCCTTGTCAAATCAAATCTTCCCGTTTAGGAAACTAGATCCAATCCCCCGTTTTTAGAAATAAAATCAAACACTTCTTCTTAGAAACAAAATCCAATCCCTTCCTAATCCAACTCTTTCCTAATTCAACTTCTTCCTAATCTTCTACTTTTTTAAATCCTAAGTTTCCAAAACTTAAACATAAAAATCTTTCCTAAATTTTAAAACTCAATTTCCACATCTTTCCTAATTCAACCCTTTCCTAATTCTATCCTTTTTCCAAATCTTAACTTTCCAAATCTAAGTTTTCAAATCTTTCCTAAACTCAAACCTTTTCTAAAACTAAAACTCTAAAACTTTCTAAATCTTAAACTTTCTAAATTTCAAAATCTTTCCAAAGCTTTCTAAGTTCAAAACTTTCTTAAGTTAAATCTTTTTAAACTTCCAACCTTTCTAAAATCTAAACTTTCCTAAAACTTCAAATCTTTCTAAATCTAAAGCTTTGAAAATGCAAAACTTTCTCACTTTCTTAGCTTCCCTATTTCAAAACATTTCAAATTCAAAACTTTCTTAAGTTGAAACTTTTCAAATTTTAAACCTTCCTTAAACTAAACTTTTTCTAATTCAAAACATTTCTAAATTCAACACTTTCTTATTTCAAAACCTTTCTTAAAATGAAACTTTCCTAAGTTGAAATTTTCCTAAATTGACATCTTTCCTAAATTGAAATCTTTCTTAAGTTAAAACTTTCCTAATCCGAAAACCTTCCTATTTCGAAAACTTTCCTAAAATGACACTTTCCTAATTTGAACTTTTCCTAATTCGAATCTTTCTTAAATCCAACCTTCCCTAATCTTTCCAAGTCCAACGTTCGAGTTAAATCTTTTCTAAAATCCTTCCAAGTCAAGTCAAATCTTTTCTAAATCTCAAGTCTTTCCTAAAGTCCAGGTTTCCTAAAATCAAGTTTTCCAAAACCAAGTTCTTTTCAAATCTTCCAATCAAAGTTTAATCTCTCAATCTTTCAATCCAATTTCCAATTCAATCTGTTTCTTCCAAATCAACTCTTCTATTTTCAATCGGACTCTCGTCCGAACTACGACTAACCTAATTCCTCCAAAAGGATACGTAGGCAACCCTCATGGGTGCGGTCACAACTTCTTTCAAATCTTAAATTCCACAACATTTTTCAAGTTTCTATTTCTACAACTTCTTTTCAATCTCCAATCTTACGATTTTCTTCAAGTTTCTAATTCCATGATCTATTTCTATTTTCAATCTTCAATTTCAATTTCCAAAATCTTTTTTCCAAATTCAAACTTCTATCTCTTCTTTTTCAAATCAAATCAAATCAAATCAAATTCTTTTCAAATCTATTTTTCAACTCTCTTATCTTGCACTTGCATATCATGCATCATGTCTTTTTAAACATTGTTTTCTAAAGTGGATAGGATTGAACATTAGTTAGTTAAAGACTCTCATAGGTGAATCTAGGGTAGATGGACATGTAGGTACCGAAAGGGAGGGGTAGGGTGATGGCTTAGTGCATCTTCCCTACACGTAACCAACCTCCGAACCTAGGATCACTGATTTTAAAGACAAAAAATGGAGTTATTTTTTTCAAAAAAGGGCTAAATGTTTTCCAAAGGTTGCCAAACAACCTGTTTTTCTTAAAATCCCTCTCTTAAGGAGATATTTTTAAAATCCTTTTCCAAAAATTCTAAGTGTAGTTTTCGAATTATGCTTAGTTTTTAGGTGACCTAACTCACCTTAATCAAGTTAGGTGGCGACTCCAAACTTTTTTCAAAAACCCTTTATTCAAATCAATTTTCCATTCAAACCTAGTCGCACTCATTCTTTTGGGAGGGTGAGTTCTAATGAGAGAGTACAATATTTTTCCCGCTTGTGTGTGTATTCCTCGAGTGTGAAAAATCTGGGTGTGATAGGTGTGGGTTCGGCCTCTTTGATTATGTGGTGAAGCCTTACCTTGTATGTTTATGTTCCTATTGCATTGTAGTTGTTATGTTCATACATTGCATTTAAAATTGCATTCAAAGTTGTTTTCAAACTTGCATCAAATTTCTCTTTCAAAACTCGTATTCAAAACTTCCTTCTTTCAAACTCGTTTTCAAAATCACACTTCTAAGATGATTCTAGCCATTCCATGGTTAATATTGTTTTAGGAAAGTGGTATATTCAATGTAACTATTAAGGTTCAAATTTTGGATTCAAACTCTAAATTGTTTTTATCAAAGTCACAATTCTAAGATGATTCTAGTCATTCCATGGTTAGGATTGTTTTAGGAAAGTGTTATATTCAAAGTGATTATTATGGTCCATATTTTAAACCTTAGTTGTCAAAGTCACAACCATAGAATGATTCTAATCTTTTCATGGTTAGAATCGTTTTAGGAAAGTGAAATATTTAAGAGATTTATAAGAGTCCATATTCAAACTCCTTTCCAAATAGTTTTGCAAATATCATTCCAAAAAGGTTTTTTCAAAGATTCACTTTCCAAAAACTCTTCGTCTCAAAATCCAAGTCAAGCCTTAAAATCCATGGTTAGGAAACCCTAATTCATTTCTTAAAATCATGACTTCCTATTTTGCCTTAAATCATAGATTTTCAAAACTCTTTTTCTAACTCTTTTTTTTTACACCAAATCATAGATTTCGAAAATCAAGATTTCGAAAATTCAACATTTTCAATTCCATGTCAAATCAAATACTTCAATTTAGGAAACCAAATCAAATCCTCCAATTTTTAAAACAAAATCAAATCATTTATTTTTTAATACAAAATTCAATCTTCTACTTTAGGAAATAGAAATCAAATCTTTCTTAATTTCAAACCTTTCCAATTTCGGCTTTTTAAATTTCAAACTTTCAAAATCTTTCCAAATTTCAATCTTCCTTATTCTAATATTTCTAAATTTAAAAACTTTTCAAATTCAAATCTTCCAAAGTCAATAGGAAACTTTCCTAAAGGGAAACTTTCCTAAAATGAAACTTTGTTAATTCAAAACTTTCCGAATTCAGAACTTTATTACTTCGATATTTTCCTAATTTAGAACTTTCCTAATTCCAAACTTCCTAAAATCCTCCTTTCCAAAGTCAAACTTTTCTATTTCAAGTGTATATTTCAACCCTAGGTTGCATAGACCCTAGGAGGCTAAACCCTAGTTCAACCATAACCCTAAAGTTAGAAAGCTTCAACTCTTTTCAAAAACTCTTTTTTAAACTCAAATAAAAACCAAGATGGTTTTTAAACTCTAATTGAAGTCAAAATGATTTCAAAGCGCAACTCAATTTTCCAAATCTAGTCCAAGTTCAATTCAAAATCAATTCCAAGTTCGATTTCAAATCAAAGTTCAATTTCAAATCTTCCAATCAAAGTTCAAAATCAAACCTTTTCAAGTCAAACTTTCAAAGACCTTAAAATGTCTATTTTCAATCGGACCCTGCGTTCGAACTATGACTGACTTGATTCCCAACAAAAGGTTACGTAGGCAAATCTCATGGGTGTGGTCATAATCCTTTTCAAGTTTTCAATCTTCATAACCTTTTTTAAGCTTCAAATCCTCCCTTCAAATCTATTTTCAAATCCTTTTCTTGCACTTGCATGTCACATATCATATCAAACTTCTTTCTAAAATTCTCGAAGTAGATATAATTGGACATTAGATATCGAAGATTCTAAATGACAAAACCTAAGGTGAAATGACATGTAGGTACTGTAAGGGCAGGATAAGGTGATAGCCTAGTGCATCTTCTTTATACGTAACCAACCTTCGAACCTAGAGTCACTGTTTTCAAAGACAAAAAATAGAGTTATTTTAAAAAATGGCTTAAATCTTTTCAAAGGTTGTCAAACAACCTATTTTCTCCAAAAACCCTCTCTTAAAGAAGTTTTCCAAAACCTTTTCAAAAATCCTAAGTTTAATATTTTGATTGCACTTAGTTTTAGGTGACCTAACTCACCTTAACAAAGTTCAGTGGCGACTCCAAACTTTTTCCAAAAGCCCTTATCCAAGTCAATTTTCAATTTAAACTTAGTCGCATTGTCCTTTTAGGAGGATGAGTTCTAACGAGAGAGTATTGTGTTTTTCTCACTCGTGTTTTTTTTAGTGTGAAAAATTGAGGCGCGACATCTTCATGGTTGCTAAAAATGAAGATGGAAAAAGCCGGTCCCCTCTTATTAAGGAGATTGACATTGACCCAGATTATGGAGCCTTTCTGAAGGCTTTTTCCGTCGATTGTTGAGTCGGGTCTCAAAGAGAAGCATGTCATTGAAGTCGCGTGCTTGGTTGCTCCCCATTTTCTTCCCGACTCGTCCCGCTCCATTCGTGTTCCACCGGCGACATCTGAGCCAGTGAAATGAAGCTCATCCACCGAAGTTAAGAAGAAGAATAAATAGTTGCATTTTGATTAGGGAGATGATAGTTAGAGGCATAGTTCTTAGGGCTTGCTGTAATCTCATGTATGCTTATTATTTTTATGGCCTTTTGATTCTTGTTGTTTATGTTATCTCCCTATTGTCTTTGTGCTTCTTCTCTTCTTTCCAATAAAAGAAGCCATTCTTATCTTTGTGCTAGTTGGGTTACCTCGTCGACCCCTCCCTCCCCTGTTTTCTTATGCTTGCTTCATGCTTTTGCATTGTGTACCATGCAATCTTTTAAGTGGGGGGTGGTAGAGTTCTAGTAGAACTCTGTTCTGGCTCTGTTTTAGTAGTTTTGTGGGGTTTTTTTTTTTTTTTTTGCATTTTCTTCTATTTCTGTGCAACTTTGGTCTTGCATTTGAACGAACTTTTCATGCATTCGAACGGGTATTTCTTCCATTCGAACGGTTCAACCTCCGTTCGCACGTTGTGACGTCAGCCTTGATCTTAGAGACGGCTTCCTCCATTTAAAGCTCATTTGAAGTGTGTTCGAATGGATAACATTCGAATTAAGACTGCGGTCAAGCACATTTTCAGAAAACTATAAAAGGGCATCCGAATTTATTTCAAACTTACTTCAGATGCGTTCCAAAGAGAGTTTTGTGAGGTTTTGAGAGCTTCCACGATCGCCAGGCCCTGCGAGAGCTGGAGCACAAGGTCCAGATCCTTTCCAGACTATCCACCAGCCTTCCTAGGTATTCTTTAGAGCTTTCTTACTTTCTTTTGTGCTTTCATTATTTCTTTTTGTATTTAGTTAATTTATCTTAGCATGACAGGTCGATGGGGTCTTCAAGGACTCCCAGCACCTCCTTCTGTATTTAGCGCTGAGTGCTTCCTAAATCGTCCTTCCACAAGAAGTTAATTACGACGATGGAGACGCTTGTAGTTCAAATGGAGGTATCCCCATTATCGTTTTATGCCCATGGGATTTGTGTAAATCTAGCAATAAACAACGAGCACAATTTAAAAAGTATTTGAATTAAAACTACAAGGCAAAGATGAAATTGAATCTATGGGAACCAAAGTTGAACTTAAAATCTTTAGGGGTTGTTGGATTGATTTTACTACCACTAAGCAATTAATTGAAAATGCTAATTAAATTACTAATTCGAGGAACTAATAATCTAGCTAGAGCAATTTAAGAGAATAAGAAATCGTACCAAACTAAAAGCAATTAAAATTAAATTAACTTAAGCAAATGAAAATTCAAGTGAAAATATTTAGAGATTTAAATGGGATAAAAGGGGTTTAGACACAATTGATTCAACCTTCCAATTTTAGCATGTAATTTGAAAGGGAGAGTTTGGAATAACTCAAATCAAGGATCTATCCATGGATCCTTTGTTCAGAAGATTTAGCTTTAAAATCTTGAGTTCTCTTGAATTAGAATTAGATTTTAATACCTTTGTGAGATTCTGAGAAATAAACCACATGCTCATCAAACCATGATTATAGATCTAAGTTTTCTAAAGCAATCAATTTCGAAAATAGAGAATAACAAAATATGGATATTTAATGAGATTTAGAGACTCCCCTTTCACTTCTCATGCCTTCCTTGGTAGGTCTTCACAATTGCACCCAAACAATGGGTCTAGCTAGAGAAATTCATGGTACAAGTCTTGTACAAATGAAAAACTAGCATAAAAAGATGTAAATCTAGAATTTAGGTGAAGAACAACTCTTGTTTAAATACAAGGAAAGATGGAGAGTAGCAAAGAAAAATAGACAAAAATTTAAGGAGATTCCATCTATAACATCCTTCTCAAAACTCTAACTACAAGATTCCAATACAAAACAACAAATGAAAACATTCCTCTTGGGATAGGAATTCACCACAGTTGCCCCACTTCTTGTCCAAAGCAAAACTAACATAAAAAGACCCCACCTCCCTTTCATTCCTTTGGCTAATATACACTTAAAACACAATTATTGTGCCAATCGTCTAACTCGTGTTTGAAGACTGTCAGGACGATAGAGTTCACTGTTCGAACGATAGCTTTATGCGTCAGAATGGTCTTTAAACGAAAAATCAACACTTTAGAATGGTGTCAAACGCAAAAAACACGACTTTAGATTGCCTTTGGATGCAAAATCACGACTCTGGATGTCCACTGTCTGACGTAGTATTCAAACAATATTCTGTTATGACCAACAGCTGCCTGAATGGTGGATTATCCATCCGAATGGCGTGTCCGAACGGTAGATCCATCGTCTGAACAGTTGTTCCCGCATTTGGCTTATTTTTGCTATAGCATTAGACATACTCCACACTTCCAACACATGCAAGAGTATGCACAAATTCATATACTAGAGAATTTCATGTGTGTGTGTGTGATAAGTTATGCTAAGCAACACAAATGAAACTTATGCAACTTCAAACCTTTAAAGCTTTGATTCAATCCTCACCAGTCATACACTTGCAATTAAAGACCCATATGGTTCTCAAAATGATATGTTCAACAATGGAGTAATTGTACTAGGTAATGCAAATGAACATATCCAATACAAGAGCCAAAAAAGATATAAGTATATCGACCTTAGCATAGTTTCATGAAAGAGCATTCATAGATGAGTATGGATTTGAAGAATTGACAAGATGTAGCTTTTTCTCTAATAGAATTTATAATCAAGCACTCTTGGATCAACTAAGTCATTTAGAAGTGAAGAAAAGGGTTTAGAAAAGGTATTAGGTAAGGATGAAGAGTGGTAACTAAGGGTCCAATCATGTGTGATCAAAACATGAGATGACGAATGAATATTAACTCCAACTCTTCCCTTTTTATACAATCAAGCATATCAATAATTTGCTTATTTCTTCGTGTGTGTATACATTTTCAACTTTCACAATTTCTTCTTTCTTTACTTTATTGCTAACTACTTAGTACTTTCTTTTCACTTTTGATATTTTCAACTCCGCCATATACTCACTTTCTATTAAATTTCCCAATCAATCACCTTCATTCTTTTTTTTTATTTTTCTATTTTTTGAAATGATTATGACCAAATTCTTATTCCCAAATATCCCTTTGTAAGACTAGAGGAAATGGAGTATTACTGTTACAATTATATCAATCAAAGAAGAGATTACTGACAAATGAAGCTGTACGCACCTCATTTTTACCCGCTCGGTAATCTCCGGCCTGACCTAACTCCTTTTCAAAACTCCGTAAGCACATTCGAGTCTAAATCAACTTTCAAATCCCTATCCAGTCAGTCAACCGTTTCTCGGGCCCGCCGGGTTCAATGGAAGCCTAATAACCAAACTTGCCTATTGGGCCTCCAGGCACATTTTGAGAAAGCTCAAAATTCCTCAAAACGATAAGTCTACCTTTCCAAAATGTTACTAAATTGTTAGGCGTCCCCCACACGTCATTTGGTCCAATTTCGGTTAACTCCGGTCAAAATGACTGTTTTGCCCCTGAACACCTCAGTTTCGCACAAACCCCACTGAATGGTAAAAGACTCTCCTGAAAATATCCATGAACAACTCGGTACACTTTATATGGCATTCAGATCCATTCCTGACCATTCTCAGCCTAAACCGGCCAAAATAACCATTTTGCCCTTAGCAACCCGAATGCACCCCAAAACGACACCGTTCCTTAGTTACTGAACGGTGGATCTCGTCACCACCCCCGTTTAACCTAAAGAGGACCTTACGACACTAAACACTCACGACTTGATAAAAGTTCCCAGGAGCGTCTCGCAGACGCTCCGCCTAAATTGTCTCTTCTCCACGATTCCCTGGTTATAACGTATCGTCAAATGACTTGAGAAAAGCGTAAATTGGAGAATTCTTGAAATTTCATCCATAGATCTTTCCATTGGTACAGCCTGATCGGATAGATCGCCTCCCGAAGCCCTTCATCGTATGGCTTAAACACTGCTACTTTCGACAACCCCTGATACGCTCCACCAAGCTTGACTTTTTTCCCAATTTCCTGATCAGACTGCATCGTCAAACGACTTGAGAAATGCGTAAATCTGAAAATTCCTAAAAGTATTTCCAGAGTACTTTTCATCGGTATAGTCCGATTGAAAAGATCGCTTCTTGAGGGCCTCGATCACACAACACAAAAACAGCCACTTTTGAACACCCTCGGAACGTATCACAGACGCTCCCCAAAAATGCTCTTTTATGCACGCTTTTTGAGATGATATCCCGCACTTTCAAACACAATTCAAACGTTCCAAAAACAAGAAAGTCCACAAAAAACCTCATGAGAACTTCGTGGGTGCAACCGATTCTCCCGAAACCTTCCCAGTTGGCTCAATTATAGAGGCAAAGTTTGGACGAATCTTCCCAATGATGGAGCATATGCTACATGTGCTTAAATTTTGATCAGATCGACCAAATTTTGATCAACAGTTGAGATTTAATCAGTACACAGGGTGCCACGTGTCATTATGGCAATGGAACAGTACCTGCGCATGCCCTACATATGCTAGGTCAAATTTTGGCCAGGCAGATGTAGCACATGCGCTAGGCCTATTCCAGATTGCCTATAAATACCAAACCACCCTTTTGCATATTCCATCTCCGAAATTAATGCGAAGCTCTACTGAAACTGCTCCAGAATCTCAAATCCTTGCATATATTACACCCTTCCAACACTTAGGCTAGATTCTACCTCCCTCAAGCCTATACACTTCACCCACAAGGCCTTATACACCATTACACACTCCATTCCAGCCCCTCAAGTCCTCTTGAAGTCATTCAAGCTCCAATCAAGGCATCCATTGAAGACTACAAGTGTGTTGAAGGTAAAAGGTGGTATCCCTTTCACATTTGTATCTTCCTCCACTCTTCTCTTCTCCCTCCTAGCCTATTAAGGCTATTCTCTATTTTAATCCCCATCTATAACCCTCCATTCTTGCATGCTTGAGCCAAGAGGGCACTTAGATCATACCTAGACGAAAGCAAGTGAGAGCCACCGTGTAGGGGGACCTCTCACTAGCCTGCTTTGAGATGGTGTGGCCTAGAAGCCCCTTGTTTATGTGGAGTAGCCTAAAAGCCTTGTATGTGTTCATGACCCCTTGCATATTACTATTTTGATCATGTCATGTATGCTTGGCTTCATTTTATGTTTATTGTCTTGTTCTATAATACTTACATTACTCTTAAACTCTAAGTCATTTCCAAGCCTTATATTTCTTTCAAAAATTATTCTAAGAGTTCGCTCTTTGAAGCTTAGGATGGGACTTTAGAAATCATGTCTTAGAAATTCCCCTACTAACCCCTTAACTCTCACCTTGGCATCATGACATTTTAACTTGCATAAGGGTTGCTTTTCAATTCTCTGATTTCCAAGATTTTCATTATTTTAAGTGTAGTGGTTGGAATGGCCCCATGGAACCATCTCTTCAGTGGTTTTCCTTTTATTTGACCATAGGAACCCTCTCTTGATGGAATGGCCTCCTACAAAAATGGTTTTCGAAACTCTCTCCAAAGATGATTTTCAAAAATGTATTCTCTCCATCTTTGTATTAAAAATGGTGCCTTAAAAAGTTGTCATCACCATGTTGATTTTTGGACCCCTTACACTCTTGTCAAGATTATGGTTATAATGGTCATGAGGAAACCTTCCTTGGAATGATCTCCAAACACCAACTATATAAACCATACTCTTGGCTAGAGTCAAAATTTTCATGGAAATGATCTTCAAAAGGGTTGTCCACCAAAGTCCATTGCATAACATGTTTTGTTTTTCAAAGCTCTTTCCAAAAGTGCATTAAACCAACTTTCAAAACCATTTTCCAATCCAACCCTAGATTAACTTAACCCTAGTTGTCTAGCCCTAGGTTAGCTTGACCCTAGTTGACCAACCCTAGGTTAACTTGGCCCTAGTTCACTCACCTTAGGTTAACCTAACCCTAAGTCATCCTAACCTTAGGTTAACCCTACCCTAGTTAGTTAACCCTAGGTCACCTTAACCTTAGGTTAACCCAACCCTAGTTAGTTAACCCTAGGTCACCTTAACCTTAGGTTAACCCAACCTTAGTTAGTTAACAATAAGTCATCTTAATCCTAAGTTAACCTAACCTAAGTTAGTTAACCTTAGGGCACCCCTAACCCTAGGCCAACCCAACCTAGGTTAGTGTACTTCAAGGTTCCAACTCTTGAACCCTTTTCTAAATGATCACTCAACTTTAAACTATTCTCATAACCCATTTTTTTCGAAACCTCCTACTCTCTTGATTTCAAAAAAACAACTCCATAAACTCTTCAAATGTTCTTACACTATATCTTCAAGGCATTTCCAAAAATATTTTCGAAAGGTCACAAACCTAAGGGGTCCTTAGCCTTCTCATGGTTAGGGATTCCAAGGACAAGTGATAAATCAAGAACAACCTCAAAGGTTGTCCATATTTGGACTCCAAATCCTTAGCTATTTCCAAAAACCACTTTCAAAAACTAATTCATCAAAACATTCTAAAATCATGCCTCCAAGGTTTTCTAAACAAGACTTCAAAAATACTTTCAAGTTCTCTTGAGTCATGCCAAAGCATTTTTCCAAAACTCCCTTAAGTTGATCCAAAAACATTTTCAAAACACTCCACCGTCCAATTTCAAGTCAAAACTTCCAAGACCACAAAGAGTCTTCAACTGCCAAGACCACAAAGTGTTTCCAACTTCCAAAGATTTCCAAGTGTCTTAAACTTTTCCAAAGAGCTCAAAGTGTCTAAAACTTTTCCAAAGACCCTAAAGTGTCTTCAAACCTTCCAAAGGCCCTAATGCGGCTATTTTCCATCGGGCTCTAGCCCAAACTACGAATGACCTGATTTTTGCCGAATGAGATACGTAGGCAACCTAAAATGGTGCGGTCATAACTTTTATTTCAACTCCAATCCCTTTTTAGAAAATTCCAATCAATTTAAAGTTTCTATTCCAAACTGTTTCAAAACCCCCATCATTTTCAAACTTCTTCCAAAAACTTGCATCAAGCATCGTCCATCCGAAAAGTGATGACTAAACCCTGTTTTCAAAATTCTAAAGTGGATATTAAGTGGACAATGGGAACCAGTTATTCTAGTGAGTGAACAAAGGGTGATTAGACATGTAGGTACCGAAAGAGCGGGGTGGGGTGATGATCTTAGGATATCTTCCCTACACGTAAGCAACCCTCGAACCACAGATTTCTGTTTTCAAATGACCAAAATGGAGTTATTTTCCAAAAGAGCTTAAATCTTTCCAAAGGTTGCCAAACAACCTATTTTCTTAAAAACCCTCTCTTGAGGGAGCTTTCAAAATCTTTTCCAAAAAACTCTAAGTTTAATCTTCGGATTAACACTTAGTTTTAGGTGCCCTAACTCACCTTAATCAAGTTTGGTGACGACTCCTATTTTTCTAAAAAGCCCTTAGTCAAACCAATTTTCAAACCTAGTCGCACTTATCCTTCTAGAAGGATGAGTTCTAGTGACAAAGTTCCCTGCTATTTGTCTCCAAGCCAAAAGAACCTTGGACACCCAAAAATCAGGGTGCGACAGCTGGTGACTCCACTGGGGACACTTAGAGGGTTAGGCCATTAACATATCTCTTCACCCTTCACCCACCCAGAATCTCTGGTTACTTTGTCCAGTTTTATCCACTCTTCAAATTTTTCAAGTTTCCAAAACAAATTCTATTCTCCAAAACAATTTTCAAATAAGTGTCATCACCTGCGTTCATTGCTAACATTCATGCTCTTGCATTGACCATCCATTTTACCTTGCACTGAGTTTTTTGAAAAGTTACTAACTCTTTGTATCTTTCTTTTGTAGGTGGATCTTTGTTCACATTTTATTTTATGTCTTATTTATAGTCATGTATGTGATGAATGGATATGATGTGATGTGTGTTGTTAGGTCCTTTCCTCCATTTTCAAGAAACTCCACTCACACTTGGTGCGCTCACTTGCATTTGCATATTGCATATGTTACCTGGTTACTACCTTTCTAGATAGAAAGGGGGAACAATATATTGACCGTGGGTGGATGCTGTGTTAGTTTCTTAGCCTAAGGTCTCTTGATAGTTCCCCCGCTCGAACCACCAACCAAAGATGGAATTCACCCTTTCGAGGGTGGACGCCGGAGGTTTGAAGGTTCGGGGACCGAGCTTTTTAGGGAGCATTAGTAAACCCCCAACCTCATGCTCATGTAGCACCCCATGTATAGTTGAACCTCTGCCGGATTAGGACACACGCGTTAATTTCAAAAACCATGGAGGAAAGGGCGGCTATTTTACTTTCCCTTACATATTCTGATCAATTCATGGCATCATGTTATTTAATTCTTGCTGTTTCCATATACATGCATCATAAATGTTCATGCATCAGAATTCATGTTAAGACAAGAGTTCTAAAGTAACTCAAGTCATTACATTTTCACGCATTCAATGAACCCCCAGAGAAAGGCCCAATGACCTTCTCGCTCAAATCAGGCTAACCCAAAACTCCTAAGGGTACCAAGAGACCTTAAGGATTCATGGCATGCATCAAAGTCATCTCATAAAGAGGGGCCCTAATTCCTCTTCACTTATGGAGAGAGGGCTGCCAAGAAAATAAGGGGCAATCCGAAAGCAAGGTCTCTCACCAACCTCCATCCAAGAAGGCGAATCCAAAAACTCAAGAGTAGTTTAGGATTTCAAATGTAAAAATAGCATTGGTGACAGTCCCAAGAAAAATGTTCCCCTTCCTCTTCAAATGTACTTTCAAACCAAAAAAAAAAGAAGAAGAAAGAATCAAATGCAATAAAACTATTCTTCTTACTTTCATTGAATGAATGCATGAATGTGTGAATGAATGAATAAACAGGCTCACACAGGTACAATATTGCATATAGGGGTAATCCCTATCTCCAAAAGTGAGCCAACACATCATGCTTAGTACCCCTCTCAAAGTAGAGGCAGCCCTAGGGCATGCATCGCATAAAAATCTTCAATCTAAAGGCACTAACTTCTCCTTTTTATTTTCTTTTTACATTCTCATTGTCTTCTCCCTAGCCTACAAAGGCCAAGAGAGTCAAAGGTGAACCAAGAATGAAAAGGGGGTCTTCTAAACTGCTTATTCATTGCCATTATACTGTCCATATAATTACTATTAGGCTCATGCATTAACATCCATCCCAAGATAAGAGCACCAAGAAACTCTAGCTATTGCATTCTCATGCATTCAATCAACCGCAGAGAGAAAGGGATGATCCAATCTCATGCTAATCAAACCTACCTAAACCTCTAAGAGTTCCTCCAACCCTAAGGATTTATGGCATGCATAGAATCATATCTCAAGAAAGGCCTAAATCTCTCTCAGTCCATGGAGGCGGGATTCCCTAAACAAAGAAGTATCAACTGGCCCATGCCGAAGAGGTATTGTATTGCACACAGGGGTAAAATCTCACCTCCAAAATGAACTCAACATCATGCCTAGATTCCCTCAAAGAAGGGACTTCCATAGGACATGCATTGCATAAAACCTTCAATTCCACATGCTAACTACATTTTGTTTTTCTTTTATCAGGTCCAAGAGCACAGTTAAACCAATAGAATCCCTCCGGCATCCCGCCTAATTCATAATTCATGCAAAGCCCATGATCTCAACACCATGTTACCACTCTACCAGTCCTTAAAAAGCCATCCCTGTGCAATCAAATGACACTCATGGAAAATGGAGTGTGGAGGATGCCAACGTGATTCCAAAACCAGTATGAGGGGTTTATTCTGAAAAAGGAAAATTTCTTTCAAACACATCTTTTAATTTTCAATTCGAATTTGATCATGAAAATAACATCATCTAAATGAAAGGGATCCAAAGTTTTCATGTTTATATCATTTTCTCATGACTTTTCATGAATGATGTTCTTCTTCAAGAGTTTTTTCCCAAAATGTTTTACCCTGACTTGAAGGATGGGATAGCATAAGCACCACCTTCAGCAGAAACAATCTTCGACTCCAAAAAGAGGGGAGAGAGAAATAGAAAATATAGAGAGAGAGAAAATACAGAAGGGTGAGAGATGAGAATCAATCACGTAGCTCATTAAAATCCAAGGAGTGACCCCTAAATGATGTCTTGACAAAGCAACAAGTAGCTACACCTTCAAAAGGAAGATTAAAACACAATGGCAAGTTCGGGTTGATTGAATCTTTGAAAAAAATTAGAAAAACCAAAAAAAAGATTTTTTTTTTATAGTGTTTGTCCTACACGTGCACAATCACTAGGGCAAATATTCAATTATGAAGAGATTGATGTGCATACTTGTTTGAGGTTGAATCTCGTGTGCATGATCACTTGCATAAATATGAGTCAATTGTTTTGATGATCTTTACCATATTGGTGATTCATGTTCAACTTAACGCATACTTCTCGAGACTTCTTAGAATATGGAATCCGCCTTTATGATCTGTTTTAAATAGGTTAAATACTTGTAGATTGTCTCACACCTAGATTGACCTTTTGTCGATTCCCTCTCTCATCACTTATGGAAGGGGCTACCAGTGAGTTTGAGTGCAGCTACCATTATTATGTAACAAGAGGAGAAGGCTACCTACTCATGTGTGTGAAAGCCACCATACTTTACATTTCTGTATTTCCATCATTGGAGAGATAGGGTTGGACTTCCACCAAAAAAAAAAAAAAAAAGATAAAGAAAAAAGAGCATGGGATGAAACAGGCTTAACTTCTAGGTATGATAACCCATGAGCTATTGTACCATCTTAGATCACGCCCAGGGTCTATATTCTCATTAGTCTCTATGAAGTTCACGCCTACATCGATACATTGTTACTGATATAGTCTTAATCATCTCACGACCAATTGTGCTTGTTTCGTGTGGTTTCGCGCATATTTGATGTTGATCTTTTCAAGCCAAGCTGCATCTTGATATTCATAAATCTATATTTTCCCTACATTGGTTGATCATGTCTTTATATGGCTCTCATAATTTGAAAAGTTTAATAGTTCCACAAAAAAAAAAAAAAAACAATTTTGGGCTTTCCTGTGCTTTTAATAGCTTTCAAAGTCTTCCCGAACTAAGGACAGAAGCTACCTATTGCTTTGCCAAAATGGCGATATCAGCCATCACTCAAGAGCCCCACTTGGAGGAGTTTTTCTTTTCATCAGAAGAGAGGGGAGAATGAGTCAATAGGTTAAATCTTTGAAAGTAATGTGAATGCTATCACATCCTGGCAAGAAAAGGGTAGAACCTGAAAGAGAAATCCTAAGAGAAAAACAGAAGTTCAAAAGACTGCCTGATGTTAAGATATAATGCTTATAACTGAATATGAACCATGGGGCAACTCTCAAGACATACGCCAATTTCCATCTATATATGCATTCATTAAAAAGCATGACATGTATTCAATTCCATTCCTGTATAAATTTGTGCATTCATCAAAAAGTATGATATGCATTCAATTTCATTTACGTGCATTCATCAAAAAGTATGACATGCATTCAAAATCTATCTCTATGCTTTCATAAAAAAATATGATGTGCATTCAATTTCATTCATGTGTGTGCATTCATCAAAAAGTATGACATGCATTCAAAATCCATCTCTATGCATTCATCAAAAGTATGACTCTGTGCATTTATCAAAAAGTATGACATGTATTTAATTCCATTCTTGTATAATCTCGTACATTCATCAAAAAGTATGATATACATTCAATTCCATTCCTATATGTGCATTTATTAAAAAGTATGACATGCATTCAATTCTATTTTTGTATGTGTATTCATCAAAAAGTATGACATGCATCCAATTCCATTTCTGTATGTGCATTCATCAAAAAGTATGACGTACATCCAATTCCATCCCTATATGTGTACTCAATCAAAAGTATGACGCACATTCAATTCCATTCTTGTGCATGCATTCATCAAAAAGTATGACTTGCATCCAATTTCATTTCTGTATGTGTATTAATAAAAAAGTATGACATGCTTCCAATTCCATTCATGAATGTGCATTCATAAAAAAGTATGACATGCTTCCAATTCCATTCATGAATGGGCATTCATCAAAAAGTATGACATACATTCAAAATCCATCTCTATGTGTTCATCAAGAAGCATGACATGCATTCAATTTCATCCCTGCATGAGCATCCATCGAAAAACACGACATACGTTTAAATCTGTCCTTACGCATTCATCAAAAAGTATGACATGCAAGCAGAAGCATTACACTCTTGAAGGTCTGTCGTCCAGAATCCAAACACTCTGCAAAAGAAATGGCGTACATCCCAGAAAACCCGAATTGTCATCCATAGACAACAAGAAGAAGAGAATGGGGCACCAAATCACCGTTGACCTCCCCAATCAACTGCGAACAGCCTAATCCAACCTTTTTCAAAACCACAGAGAATAGGACAACAACCCACCCTCGACCACCCCAATTAATCTCAGACTGACTCGACCTCTTCAAATCGTAAAAACTGAGGCAACGGCCCACCCTACACCTCCCATTCAATTGCAAACTAGTTGATCCACTTAAGGAAAACTAACCTAGACGTCCGATCTTCTAAACACCTCAAACCTTTCAAAATGAGGCCTCACCCCTTCCAAAACCAAATTCAAGAACCTGAGGAAGTACCTCACCCAGAATTCCGTCGGGCCAGCCAGAGGAAAAAGTCAACAATCAACACATCAATGGAACATTACTCTCTAAAAATCTCAATCCAAGAAGCAGCAAATGTCATTTTCTCCAACATTCAAGACAAAAGAACTACAAGCAAATTCCTTATATCAGCAAAAATTTAGGTTTCAGAGCTTCTCCCAAAAAAGTAGATTGGGTTTTAGAGCTTCCTCCGAAAAAGCAGATTTGGGTTTCTAATCTTCCCTTAAAAAAGCAGATTGGGTTTCAGAGCTTCCTCCAAAAAAAGCAGATTGGGTTTCAGTGCTTCCCCCGAAAAACTAGATTGGGTTTCAGAGCTTTCTCTGAAAAAGCAGATTGGGTTTTAGAGCTTCCTCCGAAAAAAGCAGATTGGGTTTCAGAGCTTCCTCTGAAAAAGCAGATTTGGGTTTCGGAGCTTCCCCTAAAAAAGTAGATTAAGTTTTTGAGCTTTCTCTAAAAAAAAGCAGATTGGGTTTCAGAGCTTTCTCCAAAAAAGAAAATTTAGTTTCAGAGCTTCCTCCAAAAAAACAGATTAAGTTTCTGAGCTTTCCCCCTTAAAAGTAGATATCAACCTTGAACCCCCTAGAGGAGCAGCATTTCGCCAGACGAAGCATCTGTTCGAGAAGAATCAATTTCAGGATATCAACCTTGAACCTCCCCAAAGGAGCAGTATCTCGCCAGACGGAGTGTTAGTTCAAGAAGAATCAATTTCCAAACATCAACCTTGAACTTCACCGGAGGAGCAGCATTCCGCTAAAAAGAGCGTAAGTTTAAGAAGAATTAATGTCCAGACATTAGCCCTAAAACTTCCCGGAGGATACCAATCCACCTGACGAAATGTCGGTTCGAGATAACTTACTCTCCAAAGCTTTTCAACTCCGGAACCTCTGATTGCCTCGCGGTTAACATGGGATCCTTCCTTTTTCATTTTTTGTCTTCGACAAGCAAAGATAAAAAAAAAAAAAGGCAGTTGTAAGCACCCTAATTTTGCCCGCTCAGTAATCTCCGGCCTGACCAAACTCATTTTCAAAACTCCGTAAGCACATTCGAGTCTAAATCAACTTTCAAACCCCTATCCAGTCAGTCAACCGCTTTTCGGGCCCGCTGGGCCTAATGGAAGCCTAATAACAAAACTTGCCCCTTGGGCCTCCGGGCACGTTTTGAGAAAGCTCAAAATCCCTCAAAACGATAAGTCCACCTTTCCAAAATGTTACTAAACTATTAGGCGTCCCCCACACGCCATCTGGTCCCATTCTGGCTAACTCTGGTCAAAAGGACTGTTTTACCCCTAAACACCTCCACACTGCACAAACCCCACTGAACGGAAAAAGTATCTCCTGAAAACATCCCTGAATGACTCGGTACACTTAACATGGCATTCAGATCCATTCCTGACCATTCCCAGCCTAAACCAGCCAAAATGACCATTTTGCCCTTGGCGATCCAAATGCGCCCCAAAACGACACCGGTCCTTGGTTACTAAATGGCGGATCTCGTCACCACCCCCGTTTAACCTGAAGAGGACTTTACGACGCTAAACACTCACGACTCGATAAAAGTTCCCTGGAGAGTCTCGCAGACGCTTTGCCTAAATTGTCTCTTCTCCATGATTCCTTAGTTATAACGCATCGTCAAATGACTTGAGAAAAGTGTAAATCGGGAAATTCCTGAAAGTTCATCCATAGATCTTTCTATCGGTACGGCTTGATTGGATAGATTGCCTCCCGAAGCCCTTTATTGTATGGCTCAAACACTCCTACTTTCGACAACCCTGGGAGCGTCTCACAAATGCTCCACCAAGGTTGACTTTTTTTCCAATTCCCTAATCAAAATGCACCGTCAAACGACTTGAGAAATGCGTAAATCTGGGGATTCCCGTAAGTATTTCTAGAGTACTTTCCATCGGTATGGTCCAATTGAAAAGATCGCTTACCCAGGGCCTCAATCACACAACACAAAAACATCCACTTTTGAACACCCTCGGAGATTATCACAAACGCTCTCCAAAAATGCTCTTTTATGCACGCTTCCCGAGATGATATCCCGCACTTCCAAACACAATTCAAACATTCCAAAAACATGAAAGTCCACGAGAAACCTCAAAAGAACACTGTGGGTGCAACCGATTCCCTCGAAACCTTCTTGGTTGGCTCAATTATCGAGTCAAAGTTTGGACGAACCTTCCCGCTGATGGAGCGTATGCTATATGCGCTCAAATTTTGATCAGATCGACTAAATTCAATCAACAGTCGAGATTTAATCAGTACATAGGGTGCCACGTGTCATTCTGGCAATAGAATAGTACCTGGGCATGTCCTACATGTGCTAGGCCTGTTCTAGATTGCCTATAAATACCAGACTACCCCTTTGCATATTCCATCTTCGAAATTGATGCGAAGATCTGCTGAAACTGCTCCAGAATCTCGAATCCTTACATATATTACACCCCTCCAACACTTAGGCTAAATTCTACCTCTCTCAAGCCTATACACTTCACCTACAAGGCCTTATACACCATTACACACTCCATTCTAGCCCCTCAAGCCCTCTTGAAGTCATTCAAGCTCCAATCAAGACAAACATTAAAGACTACAAGTGTGTTGAAGGCAAAAGGTGGTATCCCTTTTACATTTGTGTCTTCCTCCACTTTTCTCTTCTCCCTCCTAGCCAACTTAGACTATTCTCTATTTTAATCTCCATATACAACCCCTCATTCTTGCATGCTTGAGCCAAGAGGGCTCTTAGATCATGCCTAGAGGAAAGCAAGTGAGAGCCACCATGTAAGGGGACCTCTCACTAGCCTTCTTTGAGATGGTATGGCCTAGGAGCCCCTTGTTTATGTGGTGTAGCCTAAAAGCCTTGTATGTGATCAGGACCCCTTGCATATCACTATTTTGATCATGTCTTGTATGCTTGGCTTCATTTTATGCTTATTGTCATGTTCCATAATACTTACATTACTCTTAAACTCCATGTCATTTCCAAGCCCTATATTTCTTTCAAAAATTGTTCCAAGAGTTGGCTCCTTGAAGCTTAGGATTGGACTTTAGAAATCATGCCTTAGAAATTCCTCTACTAACCCCTTAACTCTCACCTTGGCATCATGACATTTTAACTTGCATAAGGGTTGCTTTCCAATTCTCTAATTTCCAAGATTTCCATTCTTTTAAGTGTAATGGTTGGAATGGCCCCATGGAACCCTCTCTTCAGTGATTTTCCTTTTATTTAGCCATAGGAACCCTCTCTTGATGGAATGGCCTCCTACAAAAATGGTTTTCAAAACTCTCTCCAAAGATGATTTTCAAAAATGCATTCTCTCCATCTTTGTATTAAAAATGGTGCCTTAAAAAGTTGTCATCACCATGTTGATTTTTGGACACCTTACACTCTTGTCAAAATTATGGTTATAATGGCCATGAGGAAATCTTCCTTGGAATGGTCTCCAAACACCAACCATATAAACCATACTCTTGGCTAGAGTCAAAATTTTCATGAAAATGATCTTCAAAAGAGTTGTCCACCAAAGTCCATTGCATAACATGTTTTGTTTTTCAAAGCTCTTTCCAAAAGTGCATTAAACCAACTTTCAAAACCATTTTCCAATCCAACCCTAGGTTAACTTGACCTTAGTTGTCTAACCCTAGGTTAGCTTGACCCTGGTTGACTAACCCTAGGTTAACTTGACCCGAGTTCACTCACCTTAGGTTAACCTAACCCTAAGTCATCCTAACCTTAGGTTAACCCTACTCTAGTTAGTTAACCCTAGGTCACCTTAACCTTAGGTTAACCCAACCCTAGTTAGTTAACCCTAGGTCACCTTAACCTTAGGTTAACCTAACCTTAGTTAGTTAACCATAGGTCATCTTAACCCTAGGTTAGCCTAACCCAAGTTAGTTAACCTTAGGTCACCCCTAACCCTAGGCCAACCCAACCTAGGTTAGTGTAATTCAAGATTCCAACTCTTGAACCTTTTTCTAAATGATCACTCAACTTTAAACTATTCTCATAACTCATTTTTTCCAAAACCTCCTACTTTCTTGATTTCAAAAAAACAGCTCCATAAACTCTTCAAATGTTCTTACACTCCATCTTCAAGGCATTTCCAAAAACGTTTTCGAAAGGTCACAAACCTAAGGGGTCCCTAGCCTTCTCATGGTTAGGGATTCCAAGGACAAATGATAAATCAAGAACAACCTCAAAGGTTGTCCATATTAGGACTCTAAACCCTTAGTCATTTCCAAAAACCACTTTCAAAAACTAATTCATCAAAACATTCTAAAATCATGCCTCCAAGGTTTTCAAAACAAGACTTCAAAAACACTTTCAAGTTCTCTTGAGTCATGCCAAAGCATTTTTCCAAAACTCCCTTAAGTTGATCCAAAAACATTTTCAAAACACTCCACCATCCAATTTCAAGTCAAAACTTCCAAGACCACAAAGAGTCTTCAACTGCCAAGACCACAAAGTGTTTCCAACTTCCAAAGACTTCCAAGTGTCTTAAACTTTTCTAAAAGACCTCCAAGTGTCTTAAACTTTTCCAAAGACCCCTAAGTGTCTTCAAACCTTCCAAAGGCCCTAATGTGCCTATTTTCCATCGGGCTCTAGCCCGATCTACGAATGACTTAATTTTCGCCAAATGAGATACGTATGCAACCTAAAATGGTGTGGTCATAACTTTTATTTAAACTCCAATCCCTTTTTAGAAAATTTCAATTAATTCAAAGTTTTTATTCTAAACTGTTTCAAAACCCCCATCATTTTCAAACTTCTTCCACAAACTTGCATCATGCATCATCCATTCGAAAAGTGATGTAACCAACCCCTGAACCCTAGATTTATGTTTTCAAATGACCAAAATGGAGTTATTTTCCAAAAGAGTTTAATCTTTCCAAAGGTTGCCAAACAACCTATTTTCTTAAAAACCCTCTCTTGAGGGAGCTTTCAAAACCTTTTTAAAAAAATCCTAAGTTTAATATTCGGATTAACATTTAGTTTTAGGTGCCTTAACTTACCTTAATCAAGTTAGGTGGCGACTTCTATTTTCCTAAAAAGCCCTTATTGAAACCAATTTTCAAACTTAGTCGCACTTGTCTTTCTAAAAGGATGAGTTCTAGTGACAGAGTTTCGTGCTTTTTGTCTCAAAGCCGAAAGGACCTTGGACACCCAAAAACCGGGGGGCGACAGAAGCAAAAAGAGGTCATATGGCTTATATTTAAGGAGGTCAATGGCTATTAAGAAGAATGTGACCTAAAATCATGTCCAAGGTGTCAAATCATAATATCACGTAAAGTATAAGTGTCAATATCAAGATTAAAACTCATCTTATGAACCAAATGCAAGTATAATAAAGCTATTTAAGAAAATGAGAGTGAAAGATTTATCCTTGAGTAAATATAAATGCTCTAAGGCGGTAAATACTCTAAAACTCACAAGGTAGTAATCTCCACTATGTAAGGATGCAAATGCCAAACATGGTAACAAATGATGTCACAAAACATTACTTGTGCTCAAATTGTATTCCTCTATACCAATGCATGAATTAAGCAACTCCACATAAAATTAGAAGTAAGAAATAAGTCCATCTCAACTTAAGTTATGCTATAATATCACAAATAGTGATATGGTGTATTGGAAATGAAGGGTCAACACATCCATCACGAATAACTGAGAAAGCATATACAAAGAAGGGCGTGGATAAATGGGTGAACATAATGAAAACTGATATCGTTACCATACAATGCCAGAATCTTCATCAGAATGGTACAAGTGAATGATTTATACCAATGTCTGAGTACACCTATAACTAAAAAGTCAAGAAATATAGGATAGAAATAAAGGTAATACAGAAAAGGATATATAATAAAAGCTCAAAAAAAAAAAAAAAGATCTACTATATCAAAACTGGGTTTTAGATACAACATGTGATGCAATGATATCCCATGTAAGTACAAAATGCATCTGAACCCTAGACGACTATGGACCATCACCATCATCATCAGGAGGTGGTGTTGAAGCTACTTTTAGAGCCCGAACCTTTACAAATAACTCCTCAATAACCCTAGATTAGCCTCGGACCTGACTCTCAAGTGTAGTAATGTGATCGATCTAAAATCAGATTTAACCCTTAAGCATAGTGATGTGGTCGGTGTGTGAGGCCTGAACTGTGGTAAAGTCTCGATGTTGAGTAGCTCTCACAGCCATAGGCCTCTCCAACCTCTCAATAACAGCAGACTATTATGCCAGTGTTGTAGCTAAGGCATCTAATGTCTGCTACATTTGTATAAGTATCTGCAATGACTAGTCTAGCATCTATGACTGGAAATGCTACTATCCAGGTTGGTTCTACTGAAACTACTGATGCTCAAACTGAAAATACTGATCGTACTGGGCTAGATCAGTTGGATCTGGCTGAACTACAGGTGGTATCTGCTGCTCTGGCTGGACCTAAGCAGACATCTGTGGCTAGTGATGCTCTGGCTGAACTTAAGCAGGCTGAACCTGAGCCTATCTCCGTGCTCTAAGTCGCTTCTGAATGGTGGATTATCTACCGGCTCCCCCTACTGCTGAAGCCGAGCCATGCCTAGAACTGGGCTGCCAAGCGTGGCCTCAATCATCAAGGTAAGGATAACCCCAAATGAGAAAGAACCCTAAGCCTACGGGTGTAACCACTCCTCTATGAGCACTCTAATATAAATAAGGGGAGATCTATTATCCGCCCCATCCCTATAGCCCACAACAGACTTGCCCTATCTGTCTTAACCTTAAAATGTCTAGTAACGGGGAAAATGGAATGACAATAGAAAATATAGAGGGTAGAGTATACTAGGGTGAAAACTCTAGTCGGTAGCTGCCGATGACCAGTCCACTGAGTGCCTGGGAAACAGACCTCATTGGATATAACTTGAAAATCCTCGGGGGCTCCCCTCGATGGGAAACTAAACTGAGCATCCACCTCTCCAGGTAGTCCTACTATAACGGCAAAAGTAGCGGGGGTGATCTCAATGTCATGCCTCCTAACCAAGGATATAATATGCTCATGCCCCGGAGTGACAAAACATATAGAAATGTTCGTCATAAAGCAAAACAAAAATGGCCTCCCCCGTAAAAGTGGTGAGAGGGACCCAACCTCAATCATAAAAAACCTGGGACCATCTAAGCTTGGGGTCCCTAAACTGAGCTAGGTCAATCCTACACTGGAGAACACAACCCCTCCTAAGCCAAGTCTAAGTGAATGACTAGAAAGAGTCATCAGATAAAAAACGATGTAGGTCATAGGTAAGGGGTGGCTGAGCACCTACTAGGCCACCCTTAAGGGCCATTAGGGCACCTCTGCTTATCATGATATACTAAATATAAACCTAAGTATACTCTAGGAAAGCAAGAAATAAATACAATTAAACCCTAAAAGAATACCTAGAGGAGCATGACACAGCTAGTAAGGGAGACAGGGGAGTGTGCTCGTGCTCTGGCAGGGCCTTGCTAGCGTCTGGAGATCACAAAACACTCAAAAACCTCTCTGGATCACATCTGAAATGAATTTGAACTCAAATCAGACGGATATTTATAGGCACCTGGGGTGCATCCAATGCGCGTCCGAAGTGCATCTAGACAGTTAATAAAAGCGTCTAAACAGTTATTTTCACTCAGACAGTGCTGCTCACATGCAACTAAACATCATTCATACACATTTTGTGGGTGTCGAGTCTAACGTCAATGCTTACATCATCCGTGACGTCATTGTTTACATCATTAGTTCAAACGGTGTGACCGAACGATTGATTCAAAAAAATTTTAAAAAAATTAAAGAAGACCTAGAAACATGCAGACAATTGTAAAAAAAAAAAAAAAAACACTACAAAATTACAGAAAGAAAGAGAAAATACTATAAACTTATATATAAAAAAAAAAAAAAAGAAGCTCAAATCAAGCTCGCCCACCCCCCAATTGAGAAATTGCATTATCATCAAGGCAAAAAGCATGAATTGAAATAAGGACAAAAGGGTAAGAACAAAAAGGTTTAATAATCCTTACTCGGACCACAATCCACCTCACCATGGAAGGCTCAAAATAGGGCTTTAACCTTTGCCTATTGACCTTAAAAGACGTGCCATTATTGAGATTTTGCACCTCAATAGCTCCATAGGGGAAAACTTTCATGACTTCATAAGAATCGAACCATTTACTTCTCAATTTTCTCGAAAAGAGATGTAACAGGGAATTGCAGAGAACAACCTTTTGACCAACATGAAAGGTTTTTTGTTGAATGTGTTGGTCATAACAGACTTTCATTTTGGCCTTTGAAATTTTTGCGTTCTTATATGCATCATTTCTTATTTCATTATGCTCACTTAATTGTACCTTTCGATGGTTACCGACTTCACCCATTTCCTCATTAAATTGTCGAATGGTCCAATATGCCTTGTGTTCAACCTCCACCAAGAGGTGACACACTTTCCCACACACTAGACGGTACAGGGAGACATTAAGAATGGTTTTGTAAACTGTTTGATAGGCCCACAATGCATCAATTAATTGTAAAGACCAATCTTTTCGAGATGGATTAATCATCTTTTCTAAAATTGTCTTAATTTCTCGATTAGCCATTTCAACTTGCCCTTAAGTTTGAGGATGGTATGGCAAGCTGACCTTGTGAACAATGCCATACTTTCTCATAAGTATTCCTATTGGCTTATTACAAAAGTGAGAGCTATCATCACTTATGATGGCTCGAGACATACCGAACAGAAAAAAGATATATTCTTTTAAAATTTGACCACTACTTGGTGGTCATTGGTTTGAGTGGCAATAGCCTCCACCCATTTTGAAACATAGTCAATGGACACTAGAATGTAAAATACCCGAAAGAACTAGGAAAATGACCTATAAAATCAATGCCCCAACAATAAAAAACTTTCAAAACAAGAATACGGTTAAGGGGCATCATATGTTTCCTAGAAAGGCTCCAAGCCTTTGGCATCGATCACAAGCCACACAAAAAGAATAAACATCTTTAAACATAGTAGGTCAATAAAGCCCAATTTGTAAAATTTTGTCCACGGTAGTCTTAGAAGAGAAGTGGCCCCCACAAGTATGAGAATGACAAAATCCCATTACACTTTGAAAATCCCATTACCCACCCGAAGTCTAGAAGGTAACCCTCTATTCTATGGTCTCGTATGATGCAAGTCACAATAGGACAACCCAGATCTTTATATTTGGGAGAAGTCTTAACTTGGACCACAGAATGAACATCCTTAGCAAGAAAGGCATTTCCTCTTACATTCAACCTCCTCTTAATAGTGCATAAATCTTTAAAAAATTTAGCATAAGAGGATACTTGTTTTATGGCTTCTAAGAGAGGTAGATTTATTTTGACTTGCTTGAAAGTCTCATAAATCTCAGAACTTAAAGGATGGTTCCTTGATTTAGCTAGACGATGAGAAAAGGGGGTGTGAACTAAGGCATCACATTCCTCTTGTTGACTCTACGCCTTGATTTTCATGATAACTAAACCTTATGTTAGTTTACTAATACATTTAATTAGCATGCAGATTAATAAAGATTATAATTTAGACTTAAAGTTTGACTTTAAGTCTAATTTATATCAAAATGGATGCACAACATTTATAAGTTCAAGCAATGCACAAAAAGTCAAGCCTTGCACTAAAACAGAGTAATTGCATCCATTCAAACTTCAAACAGATGATTTGCATTCGAAGAGATTAAAGGTGCTCAAAGGAAGACTTTATTGAGTATGAAAAGACTAAATGAAGATGACTTGAAGAGATTGAAGGTGTTCAAAAAGAGAATTCATCATGTCTACAAAAATCTATACAAAGAATTCAAATGAGGACTTCATCAAGGCTAAGAGGATTCAAGAAAGTTGATATGCATTGAGAGTGCTCAAGAGTAAACTTCATCAAGCTTCTAATAAAGTGATTCTAAAGAAGAAGAAATCAGCATAATGTATATGAAGCTCTACATCGATGAAAAGAACATTAGCAGCAAATGGAAAGAGCTCGGCAATGAAGAAGAGGAGATTGGCATTAATGAAAAGGAATTTGGCAGCTCGGCAACAAAACAAATATAATCATCAAAAGAAAAATTCAATTCAAATTAAATTGAAGACATCTTTGAAGGATTGAAGACTTTGATCTATTATCATACCCCGAAGAGAAGACTCCTTGAAGATCTTAAGTGTGTTTGAAGAATATCCCTAGATTATTTAAAGTTAAACTAATAAGGAAAAGCATTAAAAACAGTTTGTGGGTGATGTGTCAACATATGAGTTTGATGTGTTGACACATAAAGACAGTGGACAAATTCTAAAAAATGCAGACTTGATGTGTTGACACATGGGAATCAAGTGTCGATACTTGGAAACTAACGACTATATTTTTAAACATTATATTGAAGTGGGCGTGCATTTAATGAAGTTCCAACAGTCTCCAATGGGTGAAATTAATTTAGGAGTTTATATATAAGCCTCTAAATGCATTTATGGACAATAGATACAATATTCACTAATTGATTGAGCTGAAAAAGTTAAAAATTCTCTTTATCTTCAAGTTCGTAGTTAGTGAGCTATTCACTTCCCATTCACTCTTCATAGAGAGTTTGTATTTCGTTTGTATATCTTTCATATACTTGTAAGTGAGAGTTGGAGCGTTCTCTTGTAAAAAAAAAAAAACACTTGTAAGTTGAAGTGGATCTTGGACAAAACCACTTGGTGGCCAGAAGAAGTTGGGAAAAAGTTCTTGTGTAAAAATGAGCTGAGCACTTTGGAAATCAGCGTCTACTTTGTAATTGGAGATTGCATAGTAGAAGGAGACTTCAAGGGGATCTTGGGGTGAAAACATAGACCACAAATTGTGGTTAAACCTCGGTAATTCTTGGTGTACTTTCTTATGCTCTGTTTTCATTCCATTGTTGTCTACATTACATTACATACATCTTGAACTACTGTTCCATTGATTAGATTAATTGTAATTGATATTAATTGCTTTAATTTTTAATAAACCCAATTCACCCCCTTTCTTGGTTTGCCTTTTGGGTCAACAATTGGTATCAAAGCTAGTATTCCTGCCGTAGACTTAACATCCTAGGAATAGATCCATGGTAACCAATTTTGGAAGCTCTCTTGGTGAGGGTCAATTCATAAGTAGATCACCTATGTTTAATGGCACCAATTACAATTATTAAAAGAATAGAATGAGAATATATATACAATCTGTTGACCATGAATTATGGAGGATTATGTTAAATGGTCCCAAAATTCCTACAGTGAAAGTGGAGAGGGTTGATGTTCCTAAGCCTGAATCTGAATGGGATGAAAATGATTTGAAACTTTTGCAATCAAATGCTAAAGTTATGAATATTTTGTATTGTGCTCTTGATCCTAATGAATTCAATCGTATTTCTACTTGCGAATCAACTAAGAAAATATGGGATAGATTAGAGGTAATACATAAAGGTACTAATCAGGTTAAGGAATCTAAAATCAACATCTTAGTCCATAATTATGAATTGTTTAAAATGAAACTGGATGAGTCTATTACCAAAATGTTTACAAGGTTCACCGATATTATTAATGGTTTGAAATATCTTGCAAAGGTGTATCCTAACAATGAGTAGGTAAGAAAAATCTTGAGGTCATTGCCAAAGACTTGGGAAGCTAAGGTCACGGCAATTCAAGAAGTAAAGGATCTCAACATATTACCTCTTGAAGAACTATTGGGCTTTCTCATGACGTGCGAATTAACTCTAAAGCAACATGCTCAAGATGATGAAGAAAAGAAAATGAGGACGATAGCATTCAAGTCCACCAGCCAAGAAGAGGAACCGACCAGTGATGAGAATGATGATGAAGACATAGCTCTTATCATATGAAAATTCATAAGGTTTATGAAGTGCAAATGGAAAGGAGGAAAGAAGCATGAGGCCAAAGGAGATTCTAGCAAAGAAGCAAACATTATGTGTTACGAATGTAAGAAGCCTGGCCATATAAAGGTCGAATGCCTCCCTACTCAAAAAGAAAGAAAGGAAAAACCAAGGGAAAAGGGCAATGACAGCTATGACATGGAGTGACGATGAAGAATCTGGCTCCGAAGAATAAGTCAAACCTCAATAGGTGGCTAGTCTCTGTCTCATGGCT